>UESW01003238.1:53682-100993 GCA_900491605.1 Calamus simplicifolius | reverse complement strand
TAGAGGATTTACGGCGCTCCCTTGTCGGAGCCATCTGGTCCATCCATCCATATGGAGCCTCATACAAAGTGACGAGGAAATATCCATGGCGCTCCATTGAGAATTTTGGTAGAGAGAACCTTAAAATAAGAATAATATATATATAAATACCCTATTATTTAAGTATTATCAAATAAAATTTTTATAATTTAAATCACGCTTAACTACTATTTATATAAATTAAGAGTTACAATTAACTATCATATATTTTAAAATACCATCAAATTACACTTGCGTTGTTTGAATGTTACACTTAAGTATTTTAATTCTAATCAAACTCTAATGGGTGTAATTTGATAATGTTTTAAAACATATAGTTGTTTGTAAATGTTGTGCGAAAATCTGCTCTCCTACTTGGGTGCGGTCCGACTCGAATCTGAATGCCAATCTTTTGTCCGGATAGAACCTGTAAGACAGTCCTCACGCAGAAGTATCGGGGGTGGCCCTTCGCGGAAGATCCTCCGACGCCAAAGTTAGTGGAGAGTTACAGCAAGCAATGTAGGAAGAAGGCTCTTGCAGAAGAGTCCCTCAAGAAATGGCCTCTCGAGAGCTCTACTTAAGCTTCAATAGAGTTTTTAGTTAGAGCATGAGCGTACGTGAAGAGTTTTAGGACAAGGGTATTTATAGGTTGCAGGTATGATGATAGGCAACTACCTGATTCCTTGGACGTGTCATAGAGGGTCAGAAACCATCGTGATTCGAATCAGATTCGAATCAAGTTTGTTATGAGGCTGGTAGCATTAGTATTGATTAGTTAGAGAATCAATGGTTAGAGAAGCTACTTGATGCTTTGAGATTCGGTGATTTTATAGGCTCTAGGCCACTTCTGATATTATTGGCCTAATTTTCCACTTAAGGTTATTAGGGGCCTATGTGGTTGGAATCTCGATAAATCATCATGGATTGAATTTTTCGCATCCGACCCTAATCAGGTGATCGGGGCCATTCATCGTGTGAAGAATTCATCGTGACGGTTGGTAATGGATGCACTTGGGCTAGGTATGGGGTAGCTCGGTTCCGTAGAGGTTTAGGAATTCCTTGGCTCTGTTGAGGAATAAGAGTGGCTTAGTCTGACCGAAGTACGGGGACAGCGCGATCCAGTCAAAACAGAAGGATAGCTTGGTTTGACCAAGGCATAGGAGTGGCTCGGTTTCGCCAAAGCATGTAGATAGTTCGGCCTAATTAAAGTATAGGATACTTCGGTCTCATCGAGGCATGTGGATAGCTCAGCCCGACCGAAGTATAGGATACTTCGGTATCGTCGAGTCATGATAGCTGGCAGGCCAAAAAACAAGAGTGATGCCAACCTTTTCATTGTGTGCATGGTTATTGATGCAATGATAATTTTACCCCTAATCACATGCCCCCTACGCCTTAGTTCGAAGTGTAAGTTCGAGCATAGGGAGTTAAGTTCCAGGTGGCTTAATCTGGATGGGAGAATTTGAATTCGAAGGGTTGGATAATGATGTCCTCATTAATTCTACGTCGCCGTTCCCTCATTTTCTTTGATGGGTCAAACAGAGAACACCCCTCGTTTTCCGCAAGCGATGATTGGGGAAGCACCACGTGGAAAATCCCTATGCTTACAGCACCTGCGATGGCAACTTGAGCGTCTAGGGATTCTTTTCAAAGATATCATACCTTCCTTTCAAAGCGGTTCTTAAAGAAAATAGGGGTTAGAGCGGTGCTATTCCTTTCTGCAGCGCTTTCTTGTTTCTTCCTCAAGGATTTCGTTCCTCAAAACCCTTACGATTCCATTTGAAGTTTGTCTTTTGACTCAGCGATATGAAGGGCTCAAATGATGTAGCTTCCAAGATAACTCTCGAGGATTTGGATAGTATATGCCAAAGGTATAGGATTCCCCAAGACATCGCTCTATGGCCGCCGAATGCTAAGCAGAGGGTTTCAATGCAACCGAAGCACGGGGTATTTTTTTACGAAGAGAGCTTAAGAGCGGGCCCCGGTTTCCCCTCTACCCGCTGGTGAAGGAGATAATAAGATTCTACAACATATGCTCGATGATAGTGGCTCCAAATAGCTGGAGCAACCTTATCGGGTTCATCTAAATGTGTAGTCGCGTTGGGGTAACGATGACTCTTTCCTTGTTCCGGGTCTGCTACAACTTGGTTTCTGGGAGGAACTCTGAGTGGCCTTATATTGGGTTCTAAAAATCATTCAAGATGATATCAGACAATCCATCATCCATAAAAGAGTGAAAGTTTCGATTCTTCATTGTCGAGGGAAATATCGATTCTGATTTTTCCTAGGTATGGACAAGCTATGTCAAGGATCCAAAAGTTCATCTAGAGTTGTCCGAGCAAGAGAGGAAGGATTTAGTAATCCTTCGCAGCGGTCGATATTCTCGGCTAGTGCTCTTTTGTCGAAAGATGCCCTCTTCGTCGCCGGGCTTAGTCCTTTCGATCCTGAGTAAGCTTTTTTCTCTTTTTCTATGTTAATCGTATTCGGGCAATTTTATCATAGTCTAAATGATTGCATGTTGTGTTTATAGCCAAAAGGTCGGCGTTCATGGGCCAAATAAAGAGAGAACTGGGCAAGCTCTAGAGGGGAACTGGCTCTGGAGAGAAGCACATGTATGAGAAAAAACCTTGTCTCCCCGGGATGCAGTCAAAGGAGGCAAAGTAGGTCAAAGTTGGTCAGCATTCCTCCACGCGGAAGAAGAAAAAGACGGGAGTGTCGGCGATGAGAGATAGGTCTTCCTTATTGAAGGAGGATGTGGCGATGGAGGAGGGGCGAGTGGCCGAGGAGAATTTGTAAGAGGTCGCCGAAGCTTCTCATCTTCAAATAATGGTGGTATCAGATGACCCAAACGAGACATTACCAGTTTGCCCAGTAGTCCCTTCACTCGAGGGTGAACAGTTGCATATGGTAGAGGTTAGCAACCCAGAGTGCTTTCTACAAGCGAGGGAGAACCCCCAGCCTCGACCAAGGAGGTGAGGGAAGCAAGTGCTGTTGTTGAAACTCAGGAGCCATTTGATGGAGAATTCCCTCCTAAAGAATTGGGGGATATTAAGGGAGAGGCTGAATTGAAAGCCGAGGTCCAGAAGGGGCTTCCTGCTGGGGGACTCTCTCCCAAAGTATTAAGAGAAGTTGAAGAGGGGATCGGGGTTCTGATGGAGTCAACAGGGGCTGAGTAGATGCCCATGAATCAAGGGGAGCCCTCGGGTGTGGAAGAGGTACGGATCGAGGTTCCTCCGACCGAGGCATCAGGAAAAAATGTTGGGCAAGCTGAGGCTTTGAGGCTTCCCAGATTAAGACTCTGATGGAAGAGGTCAAGCAAATGAGAGTTCCACGGTCCGAAGCTCTTCAGGTCAGTCAATCGGCCATAAATTTTCTTTCACCCAATCCGGATGTCGAGGAGATGTTCGCCACTTTGATGCAGTCTGTGTTATACATGGGGGAAGGTTCCTCGGCAGGTGAGCCCATGGCGGAGGATCTTGTCGATGCGGCATTTGGGAGTTTGGCATGCCGAAGGACATTTACCTTTTGCCCGAGATTGACAGCCCTGCCCTCACAAAGATTGCCACGGCCTATGCTTCCCGAGTAAGTCATTACAACAAAGCAATAGGCTTTTGTTAGTTGATCCAATTGCATTTTCTCACTTATGTTTTGTTTGCAAAACGCTTTAATTGTAAGAGTGCTAAGATGGCACTTGAACCTGGCTATGGGAGCTTGCGCCCAAGCCAAAAAAAATGCTGCTGATCTTCGAGAGAGGGTAGAATCATCTGACAAACTTTTGGGGCCTTGGCGTCCGTTCAGGAGGAGCCCGAGAAGGTAGGGAAGTCCTACCAAGCTGCTACTGGAGCATCCATGCTTGAAATTAAAGTTAAGGAGCTTTATGGATTTTGCAAGCAATCCAATAAGGCTTAATTGGAACTGTCGCAAATTAAATCCAAGCATGCCAAAGAAATGGGAGCTCTGAGAAAGCGTTTGATGAGAGGTTGGGTAAACTGAAGAAAAGTTTTGCCGAAGAGAGGAATAGCTTAAACAAGAGGCTCGATGAGGAAGAGCATAGATATTGGCAACAACAAGACCAGCTTACCAGTTTGAACAAGAGGCTTGCTGAAGGAGAAAGCAGAGCCAAATGGCATTAGGATCAAATTGCTAAACTTACCGCCGATCTCGCTCAGTCTCAACGAGAAGTCGAAGAGAGGCAATCGAGAGTCAATGATCTCAAGAAGTGGGTACAGCAGAATAAGGATGATAAACTGAGGGCTCTCGATAAAGTTTGTGAGTTGAGCACAAAAATGGCTCAGCAGGAAGAGGAGGTATAATGTCTCCTTACTTGTTTTTATGTCTTTACTTTTGATTACTGTTCTGATTGATTCTGTGTCTTCAGATGGGTAGGATTGGGCTTGAGGTCCAAAATCAACTAAAGGCCTGAGAGAGGAGCTGGCTTCGAGCCGCCAGAGAAGTTCCGAACTCGAGGGTCAGGTAGCCAAGGTTAAGAAATAGGCCGCTCTGGCCATGAAGAGTATAAGAATTTCACTCAATTTCTAGATGAGCATAAGGCGGCCTGCGCCGATGCATTCCGGTATGGTGAGAAGGAAACACGAGCAAGGATCTTCCGGGAATATCCAGAGCTGGACCTCTAAGAATCCGAGGCTCCTTGCTCGGCCACATTTGAAGTAGGTGAACCGAGTCAATCTCTTCCAAGCATCGCTGAAGTTGCTCCTGAGGCTGAGCCCAAGTGCTAATTCCTGAGGACTGATTTTGTACTTTTGTTTCTTTTGCTTGTAACTAGGGGACTCGACAGAAACTTACTTGATAGATGGATTTTTCATTTTTCTTTATGTGTTCTGTTATCTTGGTGTCATGTTTTAGATGGTCTTTTAGCTCATCCATGACCTCCTTGTACTTAGCTCATTACAAATAAGCCATCTTTTAGGAAAAAATCTTTAATGGATTTGCCGAGGTTGAATGAATTACCTGATTTTACTAAGGCTAATTTGATTAGATCCATCAGGATACAGAACTACTCAACCTTGTCAAAAGAAGGTACTACCTTGGTTTCGACCGAAGCAGAATGGATGGTTCGGAGTGGCCGAAGCAGAGGAATTACTTCGGTTTTGGCCAAAGTAAGATAAATAGTTCGGTTTAGCTGAAGCAAAGATTTAGTTCGCTCCTTGCCAAAGCAGATGAAATGGTTCGATCCTTACTAATGAATGTTTCATTTTTCCTAGGGCATTTATTTCATTATTAATACCTTGTCTTTTTCGATGTGAGTTTGCTTTGCGTATATGCCAAGCATCCGATCGCTACTGGATCACACCCTTTTTTATGGAGGATTTTCAAGTTTATTCATATCTCGAAGATTTGTAGGTAGCTCTTGGCATTTAAGACTCTCGATTCGAGATCGAAAGGAAATCTTCCATCATTTATTATGGTATGGAGGATGTACCCATCATATCTTGAGATGCACCGAGTTTGACCATGGCACAGTACGTGGTTCCGAGTGCGGTGCGATTATGGTGTCCCGAGTTTCAAAGTCCCCTTTTTTATTAATGGCTGCTCCCTATTTAACATCTTTAAAAAGGGGAGAGCGGAAGGTGCCTAAATACACCAGAGAAAACTTTCTTGCTTTGTGAATAGAAAGAAACTTTCATGGCTTCTCTCTTGTTGAGGTTGAGGGTGGTGAGGCCAGATTTTTCTTTCAAGATTTGGCTTGACCCTAATGGTTAGGGCGATGAGAAAGTTGTTGAAGAGCAAGCAATCCTTAGAGGAGGAGTCATGAAGGTCATACGGAGAGTGCAGAGAAAGGGATACAGGGGTCATACGGGGAGCGCACATAAGTGCCCCCTATTTGGCTTCTTCCATCTGCCATGGGGCCCCGGAGACCACTGGAAATGCAATTTTTTATGGGCCTCGACTTTCACAGGCTTTCCTTCATCCTTAGTCCTTAATTGAGTGCCATTTTGGATCCCTCAGTTCATCCATTTGAGGATCCATCAGTCGGCTTCTAACGAGGAGGAAGGTAAACAACACTAGGCCGCTTTCTTTGTTTTATAACGTTGCCTAGTAGCTTAGTCAACTCAACGGAGTTGTCTGGTTTCTCTGATTTCTTGGATCGAAAGCGGAAGCAATGTTATTGGTCAGACCTGTTTGTCTGAATCTTTTGTTTTATTTTCTTTTATCTCCTGTGCTATAATGCACTTGTAATGCCTCACAAGAGGCTGTAATTTCTCCTAAGCAATAAAAGAAGTCTTTCTTTTTACACCTTTATCTTTTCACTGCTTTGTTTCTTTCATCTTAAGTATCAATTTTTTTGACATGCTGATGTATTTGCGTCATCCCAATACAAGAACCATTTGTATACTCTGAATCGAACAGGGTGCAGGACGGAAGCTTGGGACTTCCGAAACATAGGAATACCCAGCGGGGTATTCTTCCGGCTATAGGAAAGGGGAATGAACACTTAACATCCCGGGTCTTGCCTTTTGAATGGTGGTACCTGCTCATAACGTTAGTAATGTTTTAGGTACTTTGCTTCAGCCAGGCATTTTGGCAATTTGGTTTTGCTTGGTCCTTTGTGAGGAGGGCATTTGCCTCGACTTAGGTTAGAGGGAGGGCCTCGGTGGCCTTGCTAATTCTCAATAGAAGTTTGGCCATGTTAGAAATTCTCAGGAATCTTTGTTTGATTCAATGAAACTATAATAAATGGATCGGTCATGCCGAAGGATGAAATGGGTCTTACCTTATTTTGGTGAGGTAAGAAGCGACTTGTTTGAGTCTGTCGGAGCACAAGGAAAAGTTGTTTAACCTCGTCGAGGCTTAGAGAAGCATTTCAACCATGCTAAAATATTAGAGGAATCACTTGGTTCTGTCGAGGCTTGAAAGAATACTTGGTCTTGCCGAGGCTTGAGAAGATTACTCGGTCCTACCGAGGTTTAAAAAGATTATATTTTACTTAGTGCTGCCAAGGTATGAAGAAATCACTCGGTCCTGTCGAGGCTTGAAAAGATTATATTTTACTTGGCACTGCCAAGGTATGAAGAAATCACTCAGCTCTGCCGAGGCTTGAAAAGATTATATTTTACTTAGTGTTGCCAAAGTACGAAGAAATTACTCGGCCCTAACGAGGCTTGAAAAGATTATATTTTACTTGGCGCTGCCAAGGTACAAAGAAATCACTCGGCCCTGCCAAAGCTTAAAATGATTATATTTTACTTAGCGCTGCCAAGGTACGAAGAAATCACTTAGCCCTACCGAGGCTTGAAAAGATTATATTTGACTTGGCGCTGCCAAGGTACGAAAAAATCACTCGGCCTTGCCGAGGCTTCAAAAGATTATATTTTACTTAGCACTACTAAGGTACTGAGAAATCACTCGGCCCTACCAAGGCTTAAAATATTATATTTTACTTGGCACTGCCAAGGTATGGAGAAATCACTTGGCCCTGCCGAGGCTTGATGAGAATTGAGCAAAACCTGCTTCTTATTATAGTTTTTTGGAAAAGTGATTGAAACAAGAATAGTGCAGATTTAAAAATAAAATTTTGTTGCTGTAAATAGAACGAGTTTAGTGGAGGCATACTTTATTGGTGATATATATGAAGATTATCTAAGCTCCATGTCCTGGGGATATATTTTTCATTCAAATCTTGGAGTCTATAAGTGTCGGGCCTGATTACCTCAGCACCTTGATAGGGGCCTTCCCAATTTGAAGACAACTTCCCCTATTCCAATGGCTTGGAGACAGACGCCTTCCGAAGTACAAGATCGCCGGAGAGGAAGGATTTTCCTTTGACTTTGGAAGAATGGTAATGAGCTACTCTCTGTTGATAGGCTACCATTCGGATCCGGGCCTTCTCCCTGACCTCTTCTATCAAGTCAAGATTGGTTCAGAGCTGCTTGTCGTTGGACTCCTCTGAATAACTTTCCACCCATGAGGAGGGGAGCCCTATCTCCATAGGGATGACGACTTCTGTGCTGAAAGCCATTCTGAATGGAGTCTCACTTGTGGGGACCCTCTGAGTGGTTTGGTAAGCCCACAGCACATGATGAATCTCTTCCTCCCATCTGCCTCGTGCCCTGTTGAGCCGGGCTTTAATTCCTTGTAGCAAGGTTTGGTTGGTTACTTTGGCTTCTCCACTGGCTTGAGGATGCCCAATCGATGTGAGCCGGTGATAGATACCATGATCTTTACAGAACTCTTGAAACCTAGGATTGTCAAACTATTTTTTATTATCGGTGATAATGGTGTGAGGGGACCGAATCGACAGATGATGGATCTCCATATAAAATCCCTAGCCCGAGCCTTGGTTATTGAGCAACTGCCTCGGCTTCGATCCACTTGGTGAAATAGTCGATCGCTACAAACAGAAACTTGCTTTGTCCTGTGGCAAGAGGAAAAGGACTAAGGATATCCATTCTCCACTTGGCAAAGGGCCAGACAGATGATATGGGCGTTAAGTGAGCGAAGGGGAGCCTCTGAACATTTGAATGTCGTTGGCATGAATCACAAGCTCGGACAAGGTTGTCAGCATCTCTCTGCATGGTGGGCCAATAATACCCCTGGTGCAGCACTTTATGGCACAAAGCTCGACTACCAAGATGACTACCACAGATGCCTTCGTGAACCTCTCGAAGAGCATAATCATCTTCTGATGGGCGGAGGCACTTAAGTAACGGCATGGAGAAGGATCGCTTGTATAGCCGATCATCAAGTAGGACATAATTAGATGATTGCATTTTCAGCTTCCTTGCTTCCTTTCTGTCGGCCGAGAACAATCCTTCTTTGAGATACTTGAGTATTGGGTTGAGCCAGGATGGTTTAACCTCAATCGGCATCACCCGGTCGACATCGGCTATGCTAGACCTTTCCAAGACTTTTAGGTGAAATTTTCGTTCAAGATCCATCGAGTCCATGGTTGCTAGGCGGGATAAAAGGTCGGCGCACGCATTCTCAGCCCTTGGGATCTGAATAACCTTAAATTTAGTAAAGCAAGAGGATATATTGCACACATTTTGAAGATACTGAATCATGTTCGGCTCCTGAGCTTTGAATTCTTCCGCACATGGCCAGCCACCAACTGAGAGTCGGTGTAGGCATTCAGCTTTTCGAATTTGAGCTCATGGGCGATGCGAAGTCTAGCAAGCAGAGCCTCATACTCTGCTTCGTTGTTAGAGGTTGAGAAGGAGAAATAGATGCCATACTCGAAGGTCACCCACTTCAGGCTAGTGAGGACCAAACCAGCGTTAGAATCGTTCGTGCTAGAGGACCCATCGGCATGGAGCAGCCATAGAGGACTAGGCTTCGATTGCTCAGGAGTATCCGGAGTGGAACCGTCCTCAGGTATGGTACATTCAAGAAGAAAAGCTGCTACGATCTATGCTTTGATAGCTGGATGAGGCTGATACCGGATATCATGCTCACTCAATTCAACGACCCACTTGGTCATTCTTTTTGATGCCTCCGGACGATGGATGATTGACTTGATAGGTTGATTGGTTAAGACTATCACAGTATGCACTTGAAAATATGGCCGCAACTTTTGGACTGATGTTATCAAAGCCAACACTATCTTCTCGATTCGGGTGTACCTCGTCTCAGTGTCCTAGAGCAATTTACTAACATAATAGATCGGCTTTTGAATTTTGTTTTTCTCTCTGACCAACACAGAGCCAACATGCCCTCTGAGACTGCTAGATACAAATACAATATTTCTCTCAACCTCGGACTGCTAAGGAGAGGTGGCGAGTTGAGGTAATTTTAAGATCTTCGAAAGATTTCTGACAGTCCAAGGTCTATTGGAAGTTCTTGGCCGATCGAAGCACTTTAAAATGGGCAAACATCTCTCGATCGACCAAGCAACAAAATGATTGAGAGCTGCTACCCTTCCAGTAAGACGCTACACCTCTTTAATAGACCCTAGAAGTGCCATCTGTTGTAGGGCTTGGATTTTATGTAGATTCTCTTCAATACCTCGTTGGGAGATCATGAAGCCCAAGAACTTCCTAGAGTTAACTCCAAAAGAACATTTGGTTGGGTTAAGCTTCATCTGATACCTTTGGAGTATTGCAAAACTTTTTATAAGACTTTAATATGCTGGGATGCCTCTCTCCTCTTAACTAGCATGTCATCAACATACACCTCCATGTTCCGACCAATTTTTTCTTTAAAAAATTTATTGGCCAGTCTTTGATAGGTTGTGCCTGCATTTTTTTGTTGACCCCAGATTGATTTTAATGATTACAAAACAAATTAAGCAATTCTAAGATTGATACAGGGAAGTTCGGTCGCCTTGCAAGTAAGTATCTTCATGCAAAATTGACTGGTAAGAAAGTACTTTATTTTACTTTACTTTAGATATTTTTATTTTTGCTTGAAGTTAACTGGTTAGCTAGCTTGTTCTTTCAATTAGCTAGCTGGCATGCCCCTCAGCTAACTAAAAATGCTCATCTCAGTTAGATGGCCGAACGTCCTCCTTTTTTAGCTAGCTGGTGAGTTAGTTTATTAGCTAGCTAGAGCCCTTTCAGCTAACTAAGAAACTTGTCTCAGGTGCCTGGCCGAACGTCCTTTTCTTTTAGTCAACTGGTGAGCTAGCTTGTTAGCTAGCTGGAATTCCTTCAGCTAACTGATTTGCTCGTCACAGTGCATTGGCCGAACACCCTCCAATTTTAGCTAGCTGGCTGGATGTCTTGTTAGCTAACTGAAACTCCTTCTAGCTAGCTGATTTTCTTTTAGTTAACTGCTTAGCTAACTATTTCATCCTGGAGCTAACTACTCAGCTAACTGATTTTCACAGGGAACGTCTCAGCCATGGGGATTCAAAATTCAGTTAACTAAAGAGCTAGCTGACTGTTGGTTAGTTAGCTGGAGAGTTAACTATTATATCAGAACGGATGGTTGCCCTTTTGCTCAGTTAGCTGGAGAGCTAACTAAGCTGGACGGACAACATATTGCTTTTGCTTCTAGTTAGCTCGTGAGCTAACTGGCCATTCTTCAGTTAGCTATTCAGCTAACTAGCTGTCTTATTCTTCTCCTGCAGCTGAGTGGATTTCAAATTAAGTTAGCTGGAGAGCTAACTATGATAGCATGAATTTTTCTCTCTGTCGTTACTTTTTCTCTGTTAGTTAGCTAAAGAGCTAACTGACTTTCGCTTAGTTAGCTGCCAAGCTAACTGATGTGCTGCCTCAGGACGATTCTTTTGTTGTGACCTCTCTGGTTAGCTAACTGATTAGCTAGCTGAGGTTTTTTTCTTCATTCTTGGATGATGGCATTCATATCCTCAGCTATCTGGAGCCATTTTTCAGTCCACCGCCGCCTAAGCTTTTAAGAGTGATCTCTCTCTCTATTGCTATTTCAAGCTATATTTAACTTTTGAATTTTTAAATTTTTACAGTGCTCATCCTTCTCAAATGGAGATCTGCATTCAATGCTTAAGGGAAACATGTTTAGCAGTTATATTTTCTTCCCATTATTATTTCATTTATTTCTTATGTATCTAACGGATATCTTCCTGTTAGATGGATATAAATAGCTGGGATTAGAAGCACACCTAGATGATTTTTGAAAAATAAATTTAAAAGAGAGAAAAATCCAAGAAAAGAGCCTTCATTGCATATTTGTTGAGTGGTTGCTGGGCATTCAAGTTCATTCCTTGCTCCGAAAGGTCGTCGAATCATTGAAGCTTTTCAAGCATTCAAGACTTCAGCTTCTTCAACCTAGTTCATTTATTGCTGAGTTTATTGCTTCAAAAGTTGTAAAGTATATTCAGAATATTTGCTCATTGTAGGAGCTTCTCCTTTACATACTCTGATTATCTTGTAAAAGGGTTAGTGAACCCTGGTTTGTTGTTGGCTTCCTTGTGCCATTTAAACAAGAGGACTAGCCTAGGTTTGGCTAGGGTTTTTGGCTTCCTTGTGCCGTGAAACAAGAGGACTAGCCTAGGTTTGGCTAGGGGTTTTTGGCTGCCTTGTGCCGTATAAACAAGAGGGCTAGCCTGGTTCGGCTAGAGGTTGTAATCGTTGTGATACGATTAGTGAATTCCCAAAGGTGTTGGGGAGTGGATGTAGGTGCTGAGTTTGGCACCGAACCACTATAAACTTCTGTGTATTTGTGGTTGTTTGCTTTTCTATTGTTATTATTCTGTCACCCCACTTCACCGCTGCAAATCAAAATTAGGGTTAAAAGCACATATATCTGCATAGCTATTAATTTTTTTTAAAAAAACCCAATTCACCCCCCTCTTGGGTTACTACATCTGGGCAACAAGTGGTATCAGTAGCATGCTCTTGATTTCTATAGCTTTGATTAGCTTGGAGCCAAAGATCAATAGTAATCCCAATGAATTCCATGTTGATTGAGGGACAATCAACTAATAGACCACCTTTGTTCAATGGAACAAATTACACATATTGGAAAGCACGAATGAAAATCTTCATTCAAGCACTAGATTATGATTTATGGGGAATCATAATTAATGGACCTCACACACCCACTATTATGATTGAAAATGTTAATATTGCAAAACCTGAATCTGAATGGGATGAGCAAGACAAGAAATTAGCTCAATTAAATGCTAAGGCTATGAATGTTCTTTATTGATCTCTTGATGCAAATGAGTTTAATCGCATATCTACTTGTATGTCTGCTAAGGAAATATGGGATAGACTTGAAGTCACCCATGAGGGTACAAATCAAGTCAAGGAATCCAAAATAAATATGCTTGTTCATAAGTATGAATTATTTAAGATGGATCCTGCTGAAAATATTACTGATATGTTTACAAGATTTACTGATTATTAATGGATTGAAAAGTTTGGAAAATCTTATGCTAACAGTGATCTTGTTAGAAAAATTTTAAGATCTTTACCTAGGACATGGGAAGCAAAAGTCACAGCAATTCAAGAAGCAAAAGATCTCAACAATTTATCACTTGAAGAGTTGGTTGGTTCTTTGATGACTCACGAGCTTCAGCAACGACAACATATTGATGAAGATGATTCAAAGAAGAGAAGGACCATGGCATTGAAGAGTGCAACTCAAGAAGATGAGAGTGAAGAAACCACAAGTGAGGTGAGAAAGATGATGATATGGCACTTATTTCAAGAAAATTTAAAAAGTTCATGAAGAAAAAGAGATTTGGAAAAAGAAAGCATTTGTCAAAGGAGATCATAGCAAAGATAAGGAAAAGAGTGAACCTCCAACATGCTATGAGTGCAAGAAGCCTGGACACATCAGACCAGATTGTCCACTATTAAAGAAGGCATCTAGAAGAATAAAAAAAAGGCAATGATGGCCACTTGGAGCGACAGTGAAGCTACAAGTTCAGAAAATGAAGAGAAAACTGAAGTTGCCAATGTTTGCTTCATGGCTGATAATGATGAGGTAAGCCCTAACTTTTTAGATGACTTTACCTTTGATGAATTACAATGTGCATTTTATGAACTTATTGATGATTTTGCAAATTTAAGTTCAAAAAGCAAAGAATTGAAAAATGAAATAAAAAATCTTACTCTTGAAAAAGAAAGAATTTCAAAGGATAATGAATCATTGTTAAAGGAAAACCAAGATTTGAAAAATGAAGTAGATAAATTAAAACAATTGTTGATAGATTTACTCTAAGTTCAAAAAATTAGAAATGATTTTAAATAGTCAAAGAGCTGTTTACAATAGAGCTGGTCTTGGATTCAATCCTTTGAAAGACAAAAATTTTTAAAAATATTTATGAGCATGCTAATGATTCTACTAAATTACTTTTTAAATGTGGAAAAAATTGGACACAAAGCTTATATTTGCCAAACACAAAAGATAAGAAAAATATGGATCCCAAAAGGAACCATTTTGACTAACCCTAAAGGACCCAAGAAAGCTTGGGTACCTAAGAACAAAAATTGAAATTGTGTATGCAGGTGTGTCTTGCAACCCGAGCAATTAAAAGACAATGGTACTTGGACAGCGGGTGCTCAAGACACATGACCGGTGATGAATCACAATTCATCACTTTGGAAGCAAAAGATGGAGGTGTTGTTACTTTCGGTGATAATGGCCAAGGAAAAATAATTGGCATTGGAAAAATAGGTATCACACCTCATGCTTATATTGATAATGTTCTGCTTGTAAAAGGTTTGAAACACAATTTACTTAGCATTAGTCAATTATGTGACAAAGGATTTAATGTTACATTTGAATCATCCTTATGCATTGTTAGAAATCCTGCTAATGAAAACATGAGATTTGTTGGTCAAAGGCATGGTAATGTATACATTGTTAATTTAAATGATTTGCATGATCAAAATATTGATTGCCTAGTTGCTACTAATAATAAAACTGATAATAGTTGGTTATGGCATCGTAGGCTAGCTCATGCAAGCATGGATTTACTATCTAAATTAATTAAAAAGGATTTAGTACATGGTTTGCCAAAACTTTTTTTGAAAAAGATAAGATTTGCAATGCTTGTCAATTTGGAAAACAAACCGAGTTTCTTTTAAATCAAAGAATTTTGTTTCAACCACTAGACCATTGGAGCTCTTGCATATGGATTTATTCGGTCCTACAAGAACCACTAGTCTAGGAGGTAAAAGATACGGTTTCGTTATTATTGATGATTTCTCTCGCTTTACATGGGTTTTGTTTCTAGCTAGTAAAGATGAAGCATTTTCATTTCAAAAATTATTTAAAAGAATTACAAATGAAAAGAATTCTTCTGTTTTGTCAATACGAAGTGATCATGGAAAAGAATTTGAAAATAAATCTTTTGAAGAATTTTGTAATGAAAATGGAATTGAACATAATTTTTCTGCACCAAGAACACCACAACAAAATGGAGTAGTTGAAAGAAAGAATAGAACATTAGAGGAAATGGCGCGTACCATGTTGTGTGAAAGCAATCTTCCAAAATATTTTTGGGCAGAAGCTATTAACACTGCATGTTTGTTTTAAATCGTGCATTAATTAGACCTGTTTTGAAAAAGACTCCATATGAACTTTGGAAAGGAAGAAAACCTAATATAAGTTACTTTCATGTTTTTGGATGTCGATGTTTTGTATTAAATAACGGAAAATCAAACCTTGATAAATTTGATGCTAAGTCTGATGAAGGAATTTTTCTTGGATATTCTTTACATAGTAGAGCTTTTAGAATATTAACAAAAAGACTTTAGTAGTTGAAGAATCAATTCATGTTATCTTTGATGAATCTAATGATCTTCCATCAAGGAAGGGAAAAGGTATAAATGATGCAGATGACATTGAAGATCAATTCAAGGACATCACATTGAAGGATAAGAACGATACACAAGAGGTAAATGAAGAAGAGAACCTGACCTACCTGAAGCCTCACAAGGTAATGATGAATTAGAAAGAGGATGGAGGTATGTTCTTAGTCACCCTAAAGATCAAATTATTGGTGATCCTTCTCAAGGAGTAGAACTAGATCATCATTTAGAGATGCTTGTAATAATTTAGCATTTGTATCTAAAATTGAACCTAAATGTTATGATGATGCTAAAAATGATGTTGATTGGATTAATGCCATGCATGAAGAACTTAACCAATTTGAAAGAAATAATGTTTGGACTCTTATTGAAAGACCTCATGATCATCAAATTATTGGAACTAAATGGGTTTCAGAAATAAATTAGATGAACATGGTAATATAATTAGAAATAAGCAAGATTAGTAGCTAAGGGTTATAATCAAGAAGAGGGAATTGATTTTGATGAAACTTATGCCCCTGTTGCTAGATTAGAAGCTATTAGATTACTTCTTGCTTATGCTTGTTATATGAATTTTAAATTATATCAAATGGATGTTAAAAGCGCTTTCTTAAATGGATATATTGCTGAACAAGTTTTTGTGGAACAACCACCCGGATTTGAAAATCATTGTTTCCAAACCACGTTTTCAAATTAAACAAAGCTTTGTATGGTTTGAAACAAGCGCCCCGGGCATGGTATGAAAGATTAAGCAAATTCTTGATTAGTAATAATTTTATTCGAGGAAATGGATACAACTTTATTTATTAAAAGACAAAATAAAGATATATTAATTATTCAAATCTATGTTGATGATATCATATTGGTGCCACTAATGAATCTTTGTGCAAAGACTTTGCTAAGCTTATGCAGGGAGAGTTCGAGATGAGTATGATGGGTGAGCTGACCTACTTCCTCGGACTCCAAATTAAACAAAGCAAAGATGGGATCTTCATAAGCCAATCCAAATATACAAAGAAATGATCAAAAGTTTGGCATGGAGACATCCAAGAGTATCGGTACCCCTATGAGCTCATCATGTAGACTTGAAACTTATAATTCTGAAAAATCTGTTGATTTAAAATTATATAGAGGAATGATTGGATCTTTGTTATATTTAACTGCTAGTAGGCCAGATATTTATTTAGTGTTTGCATGTGTGCAAGATATCAAGCCAATCCTAAAGAATCACACTTGCTTGCTGTTAAAAGAATATTTAAATATTTAAATGGAACAATTTAGGTATATGGTATGATAAACAATCTAGCATTGACTTAATAGGATACACTGATTCAGACTTTGCTGGATGTAAATTAGATAGGAAATCAACCACTGGAACTTGCCAATTCTAGGTGTTAACTTAATTTCATGGTTTAGCAAGAAGCAAACTTCAGTAGCACTATCTACGGCCGAGGCCGAATATGTTGCAGCTGGAAGTTGCTGTGCTCTTATGGATTAAGCAACAACTAGAAGATTATGGTATTAAACAAAAAGCCATACCTATAAAATGTGATAATACAAGTGCAATTAGTTTAACTAAAAATTATATTCTAGAACTAAACATATTGAAATTAGACATCATTTCATTAGAGATCATGTTAACAATGGAAATGTTGTTATTGAATTTTTAAATACTGAAAAATAAATTGCTGATATTTTTACTAAGCCACTTGATGAAACAAAATTTTATGAAATCAGAAGAGAATTAGGGATGTTTGATCCAACCATTTAATGAATCATTTAATGAAGTAATATGATATCTAAAAGTTATGACATCTTTAAATCACATCAATCAAAGGAATTTCATGTCAAATTAAATGCTTGTTGTAAGGCTTTATGTCTTTTCAAATTAATAAAAGCTATGTTCTTTGAATTCTTCCAACCACCGGCCATTTGAAAAGCTTTTATTTTTTTTCTTTTGATGGCAGCTAACTGACCAGGCAACCAAACAGTCACCTGGCCAGTTAACCATCAAGCCTATTCACTATATAACCTTTTTTTCACTTTCTTTTCAAATCACGCCGTCTCCTTCATTCTCCCTCATTCAAACTCCAACCGAGCATCTTCTCCATTCATCTCTTATTCTCAACCGTTTCTTTCATTCCTTCCATTAATTTCCTTCCATTCAACCTATTAATCTATCTAGAAGAAGTTGATGGCTCCCAAGAAGAAGGCAATCGCTAGAGATGATGATTGTGCCGATCTTCTCGGAAGTCTTCCACGTCTTCTACTCAAATCTAACTCCCTACTTGCTTCAAAATCTTTTGCTCATGGGAGGTTAGTAGACTTTAACTTTTTAGAACAAGAAGGTTTTAAAATCGGTAATCTGTTAGTTAAACAAGGATGGGACAAACTGTTATCTACCAAAAGACCTATTTATCCTGAACTTATTAAGGAATTCTATGAAAACATTTCCTTTGGTAGTGGAACTATTTCTTCCATTATGAAAAAGACTAAAATAGACCTAGATGGTAAAACATTAGGATTTGCTTTGAAAATTCCATCTGATGGTTTCTTAGAAATTCTCCCTAGTGAACGCGGATATAAGATTGGCCTAATCCTTAATATAGATGATACAAAAGCTAGTAAAATTGAAACGTTAGATGCAAATATGTTATCAGTTGAAAATCGGCTTTTCATAGTATCATTGCTAAGATTCTCGCCCCTCGTGCTGGATCATTTAATGTGATAAACGATAGGGACATTTGCTTAATGTATGATATCTTAATAAAGATCCTGTTGATTTACCTGAATTAATGATGACCGTTATGAGAGAATCTTTGTCTAGAGCTAAGGCTGCTTTGCCCTACGGAATGTTTCTCACATATGTTTTTGAGTTTTTTGGTATTAAACTTAAAGGAGAAACTGCAGTGGCATTATGTCACTCTGACATTTTTAATGCTCATTCACTGCACCGTATGGATTTTGCTAAAAGGGATGGTATTTGGTTAAAAGTTAGATCTAGAACATGACAATCTAGTATGCCACCGCCTACTGTGAATCAACCTGCTGTTCCCCTCAAAACTTTTTTGCTTATGACTTCAACCAACCTAATTCGTATCTTGCTGCTATGATAGCTGACCAAAACCCTTTTCTACCCAATCCATGTGAAATCAATGTTTCTGGATCATCTTTTCGTAATGACAACCCTGCTCCTGCTCCTTTTTCAACTGTTAGATTATGTGATGATCAACTCCGTCATATTATCAATGAATTGACCCTTGCCACTTCTAGTCGAAGCTCTGGTGACAGTGCTTCTTCTGTCAATGATCATACTCTTGTACCACATATTTCTTCTATTTTTGAAAACATGTCTGAATTTAAACTCATTCTTGAAAGGCTTGTTCATGATGTGAACATTCTTAATGGAAGAGTTTTTCATCACAACGAATCTGTCATGGAACGAATCCTGAATGAGATAAATTTACTTAAAAGCAAGCTTGAAAACTTTAAGACTAAGGCAGAGTGGGTAGAATATCAAATGAGATTGAGCCAGACCCAGACCCAGGATGCAGCAAACGCTGTTGATCATTGGACTGCAACCCTCTCAAGGCTGAGTTAACTCATGGAGACTCTCATCACTTGTTCTGCCGCCTCTGTGCCTGATGCTTCTTTTTCTCATCCGCACCTTTTCACTCCACCATCACAACCCTCCTCCATCAAGCCTGAATCTTCAAGCAAGCCAAATGTTTCTTCAGTGCATATTTCTTCATCTGATGACGACAAGTGATTGTACTTAACTTATGTGGTTTTGTAGTATTTGAACAAACTTGTTATGCTTGTTTATGTTTATGCTCTATGACTTGAAACAATGACATGTAATATATTGTCTTGTACTGATCTGCATGACTGTTTTAATTATGTAATGAATGTTAACATCTCCTTGATCTATTATGCTTAAAGTTATTGCAAGACTCTTCAAACTTCTTTTTGATTAATGACAAAAAGGGGGAGAAGAATGTTGCTTGCATACATTAAGGAATGGAGTAAAATAGTAACTCCATATATTCAGGGGGAGAAAAGAAAAAAGATTTCACTTATTTAATTGGACAGGAGAAGAAATTAATGTTTTCTGATTACTCCTGTTTACTTATTAAACTTCCATATATACACTTGCTTTTTATATGCTTAAAGGTTTTGTCATCATCAAAAAGGAGGAGATTGTTGACCCCAGATTAATTTTGATGATTACAAAATAAATTAAGCAATTCTAAGATTGATACAGGGAAGTTCGGTCGCCTTGCAAGTAAGTATCTTCATGCAAAATTGACTAGTAAGAAAGTACTTTATTTTACTTTGCTTTAGATATTTTTATTTTTGCTTGAAGTTAACTAGTTAGCTAGCTTGTTCTTTCAATTAGCTAGCTGGCATGCCCCTCGGCTAACTAAAATGCTCGTCTCAGTTAGATGGCCGAACGTCCTCCTTTTTTAGCTAGCTGGTGAGTTAGTTTATTAGCTAGCTGGAGCCCTTTCAGCTAACTAAGAAACTTGTTTCAGGTGCCTGGCCGAACGCCCTTTTCTTTTAGTTAATTGGTGAGCTAGCTTGTTAGCTAGCTGGAATTCCTTCAGCTAACTGATTTGCTCGTCACAGTGCATTGGCCGAACACCCTCCAATTTTAGCTAGCTGGCTGGATGTCTTGTTAGCTAATTGAAACTCCTTCTAGCTAGCTGACGTTTCTTTTAGTTAACTACTTAGCTAACTATTTCATCCTGGAGCTAACTACTCAGCTAACTGATTTTCACAGGGAACGTCTCAGCCATGGCGATTAAAAATTCAGTTAACTAAAGAGCTAGCTGACTGTTGGTTAGTTAGCTGGAGAGTTAACTATTATATCAGAACAGATGGCTGCCCTTTTGCTCAGTTAGATAGAGAGCTAACTAAGCTGGACAGACAATATATTGCTTTTGCTTCTAGTTAGCTTGTGAGCTAACTGGCCATTCTTTAGTTAGCTATTCAGCTAACTAGCTGTCTTGTTCTTCTCCTGCAGCCGAGTGGATTTCAAATTAAGTTAGCTAGAGAGCTAACTATGATAGCATAAATTTTTCTCTCTGTCGTTACTTTTTCTCTGTTAGTTAGCTAAAGAGCTAACTGACTTTCGCTTAGTTAGTTGCCAAGCTAACTGATGTGCTGCCTCAGGATGATTCTTTTGTTGTGACCTCTCTGGTTAGCTAACTGATTAGCTAGCTGAGGTTTCTTGCTTTATTCTTGGACGATGACATTCATATCCTTAGCTACCTGGAGCCATTTTTCAGTTCACCGCCGCCTAAGCTTTTAAGAGTGCTCTTTCTCTCTCTCTCTATTGCTATTTCAAGCTATATTTAACTTTTGGATTTTTGAATTTTTACAGTGCTCATCCTTCCTCAAATGGAGATCTGCATTCAATGCTTAAGGGAAACATATTTAACGGTTATATTTTCTTTCCGTTATTATTTTTATTTATTTCTTATGTATCTAACGGATATCTTCCTGTTAGATGGATATAAATAGCTGGGATTAGAAGCACACCCAGACGATTTTTGAAAAATAAATTTAAAAGAGAGAAAAATCCAAGAAAAGAGCCTTCATTGCATATTTGTTGAGTGGTTGCTGGGCATTCAAGTTCATTTCTTGCTCCGAAAGGTCGTCCGAATCATTGAAGCTTTTCAAGCATTCAAGACTTCAGCTTCTTCAACCTAGTTCATTTATTGCTGAGTTTATTGCTTCAAAAGTTGTAAAGTATATTTAGAATATTTGCTCATTGTAGGAGCTTCTCCTTTACATACTCTGATTATCTTGTAAAAGGGTTAGTGAACCCTGGTTTGTTGTTGGCTTCCTTGTGCCATTTAAACAAGAGGACTAGCCTAGGTTTGGCTAGGGGTTTTTGGCTTCCTTGTGCCGTGAAACAAGAGGACTAGCCTAGGTTTGGCTAGGGGTTTTTGGTTGCCTTGTGCCGTATAAACAAGAGGGCTAGCCTGGTTCGGCTAGAGGTTGTAATCGTTGTGATACGATTAATGAAATTTTCAAAGGTGTTGGGGAGTGGATGTAGGTGCTGAGTTTGGCACCGAACCACTATAAACTTCTGTGTATTTGTGGTTGTTTGCTTTTCTGTTGTTATTACTCTGTGCACCCCACTTCACCACTGTAAATAAAAATTAGGGTTAAAAGCACATATATCTGCATAGCTATTAATTTTTTTTAAAATAACCTAATTCACCCCCTCTTGGGTTACAACATCTGAGCAACATTTTTAAACCAAAAGACATGACTCGGTAACAATAAATACCTCGGTCAATGATGAAGGCAGTCTTTTCTTCATCCTCGAACACCATCCAAATCTGATTGTAGCCTGAATAAGCATCCATGAAAGTCAGCATCTGATGGCCTAAGGTTGAATCCACAAGATGATCAATTCGGGGGAGAGAAAAGCTATCCTTCGAGCAAGCCTTGTTGAGGTCAGTGAAGTCGATGCAGATCCTCCATTTGCCATTTGACTTCTTCACCATGACAACATTTGCCAGCCAGTCGGGATAGTTTACTTCTCGAATAAAGTTGGCTTTAATGAGCTTATCCACCTCTTCTTCAATAGCTTTTTGGCATTCGAGGGCGAAGCTTCTCTTCTTCTGCTTAATTGACCGAAATGCCTCGTCCATATTGAGACGATGGACGAGGACATCTGGGTCGATTCCTGGCATGTCCGAGGCAGACCAAGCGAAGACATCAGCATTTCTCTGAAGGAACTCGATCAAATCCTGCCGAGGCTTTCCTTCCAGCTATGACTTGACTCTTATGGTTCGATCGGACCGAGCTTCATCGAGTGGCACCTCCTCAAGTTCTTCGCTTGGTTCTCCCCATTGCTTAGCAAAATCTTCATGAGTGTCCAACCCATCAACCTTGAGCTTTCTGGACTGTAGGTCAGCAACAAAGTAGTGTCAAGCCACGGCTTGACTCCCTCGGACAACCCCCACTCCCCATTCGGTGAAAAACTTCATGGCGAGATGGCGAATAGAAATGACAACTTTGAGGGATATCTGCCCTGGCCTGCCGAGGATGGCATTGTAAGGGGACTGAAGCTTGGTCACTAGGAAGTCCGTGTGTATAGTGGCTATGCTGGGCCAAGTGCTTGCTTGGACAGTCAAGGTGACAACCCCCTCGAAGATTATGGCGTCGCCCATAAAACCCACTAAGGTAGATTCTATGGCCCAAAGATTTTTCACCCACAATTTTAATCTCACAAAGGCATCAAAGTACAAAACATTAACATAGTTTTCACTATCAATGAAAATGCGGTGTACATCGTAGTCATTTATGTTAAGGGATACAATTAGAGCATCATCATGGGGGTACTGCACCTACCATAGGTCCTCATCAGAAAAAGAAAGCTCATCAGCTCAAGCCCTCTTTGGTGGATTTTTCTCCTCACCCGGCCAAGCTGACGAGGAGCCGATCGTCGCTATCATATTGGCATTGCCAATGATCGGAGGATTTGGTGGAGGGGGTTAGCGAGGTTCAGGCTAGCAATCTTCTTCATTGTTTGGCTTAGGGGCCTTCCTGAATCGGTCTAGCCTACCCCATCGGATGAGCTGTTCGATCTCATTCCGAAGCTGCCAGCACTCCTCGATGTCGTGCTCATGGTTTCGATGGAACCAATAGTACTTGGTCATATCCCTTCTAGCCGCAATCCCTCGGAAAGAAGGCGGTCGAGGAATTTGGTGCTTGATCTCCATCAAGATTTGCGCCCTTGACGCGGTGAGTGGAGTGTACTGGTTGAACCTCCAAGCCGGGCTCTGGGTTCGATCTCTAGGTGGTGGTGGAGGAGCCCTTTGGCGATGAGGCAGGCTTGCATGGTGGAAGGATTGGTGCTTTTCGAGCCTTTCGCCTCCTTCTTCTTTGATTGCTCGGCTCAGGCCGATCTTCGTGAGTCCTCAACCCTGATGTACTTATCTGCCAAGGCCATCATGTCGAAGAGGCTTTTTGGATAACTGATCTCCAAGGCTAGATAAAAGTTACCTTTCTTCGATACCCCACCCGCCAAGATGGACATGGCCACCTCATGGTTTAGGTGGTCCACCTCTAACATGGCCGTATTGAAGCGGCCGAGGTAACCTTTTAGAGACTCCCCCTCCCTTTGCTTGACCTCGAAGAGGGAATCAGACCTCCGTCGGTGGCGAGGTTACTAACAAATCGGCTGATGAACATGCAGCTTAGCTCATTGAAAGAATCAATGGAACCTGGCTTCAGGCTATTGAACAAGGTTCTGGCAGACCCTCTAAGGGTAGAGGGGAAGGCTCGGCATAGGATCACATCTGATGCTCCATGGAATATCATGATGGATCTGAAGCTGCTCAGATGGTCATCGGGATCGATAGATCCATGATACGGCTCGATGGTGGAAAGCTTGACATGAGGAGGGATCACTTCCCACATGATCTCCTTACGAAAAGGGATACTCTGCTCCGCCTTCGGTTGAGACGGAGGAGCCTGCTTGGCAGCATCCAACTCTTGATGCCATTCCTGATGCATCTCCTGCATTTGCCGTCGGATCCCTTCATCCCGAGTGGCATGAGGGACCGGTCGAGGGGAGCATGATAGTGGTGTTGAATCATGGGAGGACACCAAAGAGAAAGAGCGAGCTTATCGAGATCTAGGCGAGCTCTTCCTCCCAGCCCACTGTGGTGCTGGTCTAGCTCCTATGGGTCAATGAGGATGGCCTGCGGCCTTAAGCGGGTTGAAAGAAGAGATTGCTGGTGGAGCAGGGGCAATGACCCTCTCAGGGAGCTGCAGAGTAGGGACAGCTGGGCGGAAAGCTCCATGGAGCCCCTAGATCAGCTGAGTCAGAGCTTGGACCTATTGAACCAGCGTAGCAAACTGGTCCTGAGTCATCGCGGTCGCCGATGGCAAAGGAGTCTCGATCGGTGGTGGTAGTGGAGGCGCTACACTATTTATAGGATCAGGCCTCTGAGAAGCGGTATGATCCTAAGCGTCAGAAGTGGCTCTCTTCCGATTGGCCATTGAGAGTTTCTTCTCCTGATCTCGAACCTTGTCTCCTTGATCATAAGTTTATGGGACTTGAGGCCCTTCCTCTAGTGCCAATCTGTTGCTGCGAAAATTTGCTCTCCAACTCGAGTGTGATCTGACTCTGGATTTAGACACCGATCTCTCGCCCGGGGCTGTTCATCGTGTGGAGAATTCATTGTGACGGTTGGTAATGGATGCGCTTGGGCTAGGCATGGGAGTAGCTCGGTTCCGTAGAGGTTCAGGGTTTCCTCAGCTCTGTTGAGGAATAAGAGTGGCTTAGTCTGGCCAAAGTATAGGGACAGCTCAATCCAGTCAAAGTAGAAGGATAGCTTGGTTTGATCGAGGCATAGGAGTGGCTCAGTTTCGCCGAGACATGTAGATAGTTTGGCCTGACCGAAGTATAGGATACTTCGGTCTCGTCGAGGCATGTGGATAGCTCAGCCTAACCGAAGTATAGGATACTTCGGTATCGTCGAGTCATGACAGCTGATGAGCCAAAAATCAATAATGATGCCAACATTTTCATTGTGTGCATAGTTATTAATGCATGACAATTTTACCCCTCATCAGTTACTATAAAACCATTTGGGTATAATTTGACAGAATTTAAAGAATAAGATGCTTAATTGTAATATTTCAAACCATAGGAGTCTAATTTAATAATACTTAAATCATAGGATATTAGTCTATTTTTCTCTTAAAATAAATAACAATGGGAAAGAATTTACTAATGAGACCCCTCCCCTCAGAAAATAAAAAAAAAAGGCATGCTGCCCTAAACACAAAACTTGCACATGTAAAGGTTTAGAAAACCATATATTTACATGCAGATTCACAACATAAAACAATTCTAAACATGAGGCTTAAATTTAAGTTTAAACAATGAAACTAATGGCAATTAATTACTTAAGAAAAAATAACATTCACTAGGGTTCTATGTATATGCTTACAAGAATGTAGTTGTCATATGTAACATTTTAAATTTATTTACTGATTCAATTAACCTATTAGTCGAATGAAACTATATGGTTTTAAAAACTTCTGTGCAAATTAATTAGCAATAAGCAAACTTAAGTCAAGCAACGTCTTAATTGCATGCCATAAGTTAGTTAAAATCTATTTCGATTTGGATAGTTGGTGCTACAAGGATGGCTCCATATTATGGCAAGATTTTACCATAATTTCATGGATAATTCTTTTCTCATATTTACCAACTTTCACATATTCGAGTTAGCCCTAATATTATTTGTAATACTCCAAGCTTACTTGCTGGTCTAATTAGCTTGTTAGTGAGCCGAAATAACATGGTCTTATAAATTTGAGTGCAATTTAATTGGTAGTTATAAGTGCTTAAAACATTTCTTTTCTATCTCATATGGAATTATTTTTGAGGTATTATATATGTTGCATCTTTCCATGAAGAACATTTACTAAACTGTATTTGTAGAGTCAACAGATGATAATAAACATGTTCATTAAGCTTCATAAGAATAAAAAAAAAAAACTATTGATAGATATCTACTATTAATAAAAAATAGCCTAACAAAACATATATAATTTATCATTTACCAGAAAGTTCAAGTTCATAGCAATACATGAAAGCTATTTTCAGAATATGCAAATATGCAATAGGATATTGGAGGTTGAAAAGCGGAAAAAAAAAACAGTCAGAGAAAAATCATAGGAGTGGGTCAGCTTGGAATTCTATTCATAAAACAAAATTTTAGAGAAGATTTCTTCAACTTCTCTATGATGAACAAGCTATGGAGGAAGGGCTATCTAAGGTCTGGCGTGGAAAACCTGCACTTGTATTTTTGCAGCACAGTAACGTGATTTATTGGGAAAGTGGGCTGTTGATGATAAAGGAGGCTGAAAAGGTGGTAGAAGAAGAAAGCTAGCTTGCTGATTGATTTTTTTTTTTTTTTTCTTACGAAGGTTTAACATCTCATGAAATTACGACCATGATGAAATTCTCTAGGTGAATGAAATGTTAACTTCTTGTGATTAATTGACATTGATGACGCCAAGAAACCCTCCTCGAACGTCGGGGATGACGGACGTCTCCCTCCTCGAAGTCCTGCAAGAAAAGTCTCCGGAGACTGGTGGCGCCGGTGGGGACCCTCCGATGATCAAGTCAGTTGCTTGGGCTCAGACAAAGAACCGCTCCAGCGAAGAGGAGCTGAGGCGGTTAGGGTTTTTGCTGGGAGGAAGAAAGCTCAGAAAAACCAGAGTTCAGATCCCACTTACAGCATGAGTATGTGTCTTTTATACCTGTCCGAATACCATGATACGCGGCCTCGGAAGATCTCTATCGTACCGTTGTCGGTTGATATGACTGGACTCCATTGCTAGAGGTAGCGAGTCGTACGCTGTAGCGAGGCATGGTGATGCACAGGGACATGCAACACGCCAAACACCGTTATGAGGCATGGCCCTCCGTAACGGGGCACAATCACGGAAGTACTGAATGGTACGCAGTGGCAAGGCATGGTCATGCACAGGGGCATGCAACGCGCCAAACCTCGTTATGAGGCATGGCCCTCCGTAACGGGGCACAATCACGGAAGTACTGAATGGTACGCTGCGGCAAGGCATGATCATGCGCTGAAAATCATGTACAAGTGCCGTGCCACCTGATATTTGCTGTTTTCCTTGGCAGTTGAGTCACGTGTTGACCGTTGATGACCCCATCCCCCGACCCCGAGGGGATGCCGGGGGTGGGGGAATGACAGTGCACCCCGAGACCGGTGGGGGTCTCGGGGTTAAGAAATGATGACCCCCCCCCCGACCCCGAGGGGGTGCCGGGGGTGGAGGAATGACGGTGCACCCCGAGACCGGTGGGGGTCTCGGGGTTAAGAAATGATGACCTCCCCGACCCCGAGGGGGTATCGGGGGTGGAGGAATGACGGTGCACCCCGAGACCGGTGGGGGTCTCGGGGTTAAGAAATGATGACCCCCGCCCCCCCCGACCCCGAGGGGGTGCCGGGGGTGGAGGAATGACGGTGCACCCCGAGACCGGTGGGGGTCTCGGGGTTAAGAAATGATGACCCCCCCCGACCCCGAGGGGGTGCCGGGGGTGGAGGAATGACGGTGCACCCCGAGACCGGTGGGGGTCTCGGGGTTAAGAAATGATGACCCCCCCCGACCCCGAGGGGGTGCCGGGGGTGGGGGAATGACGGTGCACCCGAGACCGGTGGGGGTCTCGGGGTTAAGAAATGATGACCCCCCCCCCCCGACCCCGAGGGGGTGCCGGGGGTGGGGAATGACGGTAGCTGCCGTTACCTTTTCTGAGGACACAGGGATCAGTCATATCAGATGCCCCCTCGCCCCTGGGATGGAGCGGGTCCCACCGTTGAGGCTCTAGGGGCGTTCTCCACGTGGCTGATCCCTGTCCTCAACCTTTATGCGGACGGCGTGGGGAATGTAAGGAGGCGGCCCTTCGTACACTACGCCAGCCATGATCACCCTCAAGAATGGGGACGGGCTCTTCGGAGTCCGCGCGAAAAGGCGTATCATCATTTCCTCTCATTACGGCGACGTCAGCAAGGTCCCATCACTGGCCGGGGGCGTGCCGCACCACGCGCTGGGGCATTCCTCGAGGCAAACCGGCGTATGGCAAGGAGCCGCATGGCCGACGAGACATGGCGGGACATTTTGAAAACTTAATAAAGCTAGCTAAGGGGGGCGGACTGATGCCCCATCGCCATCGTCTTCTTCTTCATCTGTTCCCCAGTTTCTCCTGCGATCTGCAAGCTCACACCCGGTCTTCTTTTGACCTCCCAGGTTAGCTCCTCCTGCCTCATCCATGAGTTCCCCTTCCTGGACCTCGGAGGATGGCTCTGAGGACCGCCCTCCCTCTGTGAGGCGCCAGACCTCCCCCATTCCTTCTCTCACACCTGAGTGGTCCTCTGATTCGGAGGACCACATCCCTCTGGCCCGGCGACGGGCCACCGGTGGGGCCCCATCGAGGGGTCACCGGCTGAGGGCCGAGACCTCCTCGAGGGTGGAGGAGTCCCCAGAGGGGACAGCCTCCGTCCTAAAGCGACCGGATCTGGAAAGGATCCGGGCCCGCTATAGGATCCCTCGGGAGGTCGAGTTATTCTTGCCAACACCTGACGACCGGGTCATCTCCTCCCGACCCGGTCGAGTAGCTCTCTATAAGATCTGCCTGCAGGCATGTCTCCGCCCTCCCTTTCACCCTTTCTTTATCAGCCTACTCGATTTCTACTCTTTGACTCCTTCTCAGCTAGTCCCGAACTCCTGTCGCGTGATTAGCGCTTTTGTCATTCTTTGTCACCGCCTAGGTATCACTCCTAGGATTAGTTTGTTCCGCAATTTCTATTCCCTCCGAGCCCAGAAAGGGTGGTGGCTGTTCCAGCCCCGACCCAACAGGGTTCTGAAGCTCCTCCTGCCTTCATCAATCAAGGGGTGGAAACCCCGCTTCTTTTTTGCCAACATTGACCAAGTCCGGCCCCGGTGGGGGGACCCCGACCTCCGAGGGAACGCCGTGGCTGTTCAGCCTGGAGACCGGGAGGCGATGGGGTTGCTGCTGACCATCGAGATTCCCCGGTACACCTTGCTGCTATCGGAGGACCACTTGGAGTCGGCGGGCCTCATTTCCCATCGGGGTAGGCTTTCTCCATTCTGCCCCTCTTCTTTCTTCTCTCTTTTTTTTTTTTTTGTTGTTCTGAAAACCTGACCTGTGTTATGCAGCAATGAAAATTCCGACCGCGAAAGTGATAAAGGCTGCCAAGAAAAGGGCCTGAGAAGGGCCGCCCAGGGACCAGCGGGCCCCGGCCCCGAAACGCCCGGTGGTCCGGGTCTCCCTCCCGGCACCAGTCTCCCCACCCCCGGCTCCGCCACATGTCCCAGCTGTACCGGAGGTCGACCTTACGGCCGATACTCCACCAGAGGTGGGGGCGACAGCGGGAGCCACCACCGAGGAACCAGAAGTGGGGGCGCATGTGCCAACCGAGGAGTTCCCGGTCCCCGAGAGAGCGACCCCACCAGGCACTGCCAGGGACTGGGGCGAGGGACCATCCGGCCCCGCGAGCCCACCCCCCAAGGGGCCACTTGGGAGAGGCCCGCACATAGAGCCGGGGACATCAGGAACGGCGGAGGAAGGCGAGGGCGCACCCAGGCCGCCCCGAGACTCCTTGGACGACGGCCATTGGGCCGAGCAGGCCCTGGGTCCGGTCTTCGATCTTAGGATCATTGAGGATCTCAGCCATCTGGGGGTGGGTGCATTCTTCCGGGACTCTTACGCCGCAGTGGTCAAGGTAAGTAATTTTCTCATTCCTCCCCCTTTACTGTTCCTATATATATTCTGTTGACCTGGGCTTGTGTGCAGATCGCGCACTCCCTGAGGGCCGCCAGGGAGGTAATCCAAGGGGGAAAGAACATTCTGCGGGAGACGCAGAAGGAGGTCGAGGAGGCCCAGCGCCGCGCGGAAGAGGTAGAGAGGGCGCTGGAGGTGGTCAAGGACGCCTGTGCGAGCGAGGTGAGGGCCGCCACGAGCCGGGCAGAAATGGAGGCCAATCACACGCGCACAGCGCTCTCTCAGATGACGGAAGCTGAGAGCGCGATCATGGCCAGGGATATGCACATCTCTGAGTTGACCTCAGCGCTCCGGGAGGCCGAGGACCGAGCGGGTGCGGCGGTGGAAGAAGCAAGGGTGGCAAGGGAGGAGACCTGCCTGCGCGAGGAAGAGTTGAGCCGCGCTGGAGAGGAGATAAGCCACGCTCGAGAGGCTAAAAGAATCGCGGCGGAGGCCCTCGCTGCGGAGAAAGCTCGGGCTGCTGGGCTTGTTGAAGAATACAAGGCGTCTGAGCATTTCGCAGACGACCTGGCCGAAGCTTCGGCCGCTGTATTCCTCGATGGGTTCCAGCATGCTAAGGAGAAGGTGGCCAGGGACTTGAATTTCCCCTGGGCTCTGGAGGTCGAATTGTCAGACCAGGCTTCTTCCGATGATGAGCCCGCACCGGCAGAGCCATGAGTCTGCGCCCGCGACTTTACTTTTCTTTTCTTTCTTTTGTAAGCCCGACTACGTCGGAGTTTTGTAGTTCTTAGTTAATGAAAATACTTTTCACAATGATCTTCGTATTATTGTTGACTTCATCAATTGATATGTGGCCCCACGACTTTATTCATTCCGATACTTCCGGGGGATACCTTTCCACCCGCGTTACCCTGCCTTAGTTACTTGAACCCGAGAGTTAGAGCTAGGTGGAGCTAAACTTTCGGAGCAGGGACACCGTCGGTCGGAGATTATGCTAGTAGGCCCCCTCGGGGGCATAGACGCAGCGCCTTGTCAAGTATTGGTACACTGGGCTCTGTGCCTGGCTAATGCAGGGCTTTGGGTGCCGACGGGGCATCGGGCTTTTGTTGTTGAGAGCCAGTGGCACACTGCTCTGCCAGTGGTACACTGGGCTTTGTGCCTGGCTAGTGTAGGGCTTTGAGTGCCGGCGGGGCGCCGGGCTTTCGTTGTTGAGAGCCAGTGGCACACTGCTCCGCCAGTGGTACACTGGGCTTTGTGCCTGGCTAGTGCAGGGCTTTGAGTGCCGGCAGGGCGCCGGGCTTTCGTTGTTGAGAGCCAGTGGCACACTGCTCTGCCAGTGGTACACTGGGCTTTGTGCCTGGCTAGTGCAGGGCTTTGAGTAACAACGGGGCGCTGGGCTTTCGTTGTTGAGAGCCAGTGGCACACTGCTCTGCCAGTGGTACACTGGGCTTTGTGCCTGGCTAGTGCAGGGCTTTAAGTGCCGATGGAGCGCCGGGCTTTCATTGTTGAGAGCCAGTGGCACACTGCTCTGCCAGTGGTACACTGGGCTTTGTGCCTAGCTAGTGCAGGGCTTTGAGTGCCGACAGGGCGCCGGGCTTTCATTGTTGAGAGCCAGTAGCACACTGCTCTGCCAGTGGTACACTGGGCTTTGTGCCTGGCTAGTACAGGGCTTTGAGTGCCGACGAGGCACCGGGCTTTCGTTGTTGAGAGCCAGTGGCACACTGCTCTGCCAGTGGTACACTGGGCTTTGTGCCTGGCTAGTGCAGGGCTTTGAGTGCCGACGGGGCGCCGGGCTTTCGTTGTTGAGAGCCAGTGGCACACTGCTCTGCCAGTGGCACACTGCTCTGCCAGTGGTACACTGGGCTTTGTGCCTGGCTAGTGCAGGGCTTTGAGTGCCGACGGGGCGCCGGGCTTTCGTTGTTGAGAGCCAGTGGCACACTGCTCTGCCAGTGGTACATTGGGCTTTGTGCCTGGCTAGTGCAGGGCTTTGAGTGCCGACGGGGCGCCGGGCTTTCGTTGTTGAGAGCCAGTGGCACACTCTCTGCCAGTGGTACACTGGGCTTTGTGCCTGGCTAGTGCAGGGCTTTGAGTGCCGATGGGGCGCCGGGCTTTCGTTGTTGAGAGCTAGTGGCACACTGCTCTGCCAGTGGTACACTGGGCTTTGTGCCTGGCTAGTGCAGGGCTTTGAGTGCCGATGAGGCGCCGGGCTTCGTTGTTGAGAGCCAGTGGCACACTGCTCTGCCAGTGGTACACTGGGCTTTGTGCCTGGCTAGTGCAGGGCTTTGAGTGCCGACGGAGCGCCGGGCTTTCGTTGTTGAGAGCCAGTGGCACACTGCTCTGCTAGTGGTACACTGGGCTTTGTGCCTGGCTAGTGCAGGGCTTTAAGTGCCGACGGGGCGCCGGACTTTCGTTGTTGAGAGCCAGTGGCACACTGCTCTGCCAGTGGTACACTGGGCTTTGTGCCTGGCTAGTGCAGGGCTTTGAGTGCCGGCGGGCGCCGGGCTTTCGTTGTTGAGAGCCAGTGGCACACTGCTCCGCCAGTGGTACACTGGGCTTTGTGCCTGGCTAGTGCAGGGCTTTGAGTGCCGGCGGGGCACCGGGCTTTCGTTGTTGAGAGCCAGTGGCACACTGCTCTGCCAGTGGTACACTGGGCTTTGTGCCTGGCTAGTGCAGGGCTTTGAGTGCCGACGGGGCGCCGGGCTTTCGTTGTTGAGAGCCAGTGGCACACTGCTCTGCCAATGGTACACTGGGCTTTGTGCCTGGGTAGTGCAGGGCTTTGAGTGCCGACGGGGCGCCGAACTTTCGTTGTTGAGAGCCAGTGGCACACTGCTCTGCCAGTGGTACACTGGGCTTTGTGCCTGGCTAGTTCAGGGCTTTGAGTGCCGACGGGGCGCCGGGCTTTTGTTGTTGAGAGCCAGTGGCACGCTGCTCTGCCAGTGGTACACTGGGCTTTGTGCCTGGCTAGTGCAGGGCTTTGAGTGCCGACGGGGCGCCGGGCTTTCATTGTTGAGAGCCAGTGGCACACTGCTCTGCCAGTGGTGCACTGGGCTTTGTGCCTGGCTAGTGCGGGGCTTTGAGTGCCGACGGGGCGCCGGGCTTTCGTTGTTGAGAGCCAGTGGCACACTGCTCTGCCAGTGGTACACTGGGCTTTGTGCCTGGCTAGTGCAGGGCTTTGAGTGCCGATGGGGCGCCGGGCTTTCGTTGTTGAGAGCCAGTGGCACACTGCTCTGCCAGTGGTACACTGGGCTTTGTGCCTGGCTAGTGCCGGGCTTTGAGTGCCGATGGGGTGCCGGGCTTTCGTTGTTGAGAGCTAGTGGCACACTGCTCTGCCAGTGGTACACTGGGCTTTGTGCCTGGCTAGTGCAGGGCTTTGAGTGAAGATTTGGATAGCTAAAATCGAATATTGTTAGCATTGAATAAGGGGTGAAAACCCAAGCAAACACGGATGACACTTAACACGAAAAGAGGGATACATTACTGATAATACCGGCGGAGGTTATCCGCATTCCACGTCCTAGGGAGTGGCGTCCTATCAAGTTCTTAATTTTGTAAGCCCCATGGCGCAGCATCTCGGTGATCCGGTAAGGTCCCTCCCAATTAGGGGCTAGCTTGCCTCCCTCAGTTGGCTTTGAGACCTCAGCCCGTCGAAGGATTAGGTCTCCTGGTAGGAACGTCCGGGGGCGCACGCGTGCGTTGTAGTATTTCGCGGCCCGTTGCCGGTAGGCTGCCATTCGAAGCCGCGCCCTGTCCCGCACTTCCTCCACCAAGTCGAGGTTGGCTCGCAGTTGGTCAGGGTTACCTTCTTCACTGTAAGCCTCCACCCGGGGGCTGGGTGCTCCAATCTCCACAGGGATAACAGCCTCAGAGCCAAAGACTAAGCTGAACGGCGTTTCTCCAGTGGGGGCTCGAGGCGTCGTATGATAGGCCCATAGCACGTTGGGGAGCTCTTCTACCCAACGTCCCTTGCGGCCGTCCAGTCGAGACTTCAGTCCTTGGAGGATGATTCGGTTGATCACCTCGGCCGCCCCGTTGGTTTGAGGATGCCGACGGACGTGAACCTCTGGCAGATACCCAGCTCGGAGCAGAACACCCGGAAAGGCGCATTGTCAAACTGACGGCCATTATCAGTGACCAGTGTGCGCGGCAGCCCGAACCGACATATGATTGACTTCCAGAAAAAAGATCTCACTTTGCTCTCAGTAATCTTGGCCAGAGCCTCAGCTTCGACCCACTTGGTGAAGTGGTCCACCACCACCAAGAGGAACTTCCGCTGCCCGGAAGCTGGGGAAATGGACCCAAGATATCCATGCCCCACTGGGCAAAGGGCCAAGGCGCCACCACGGGGGTCAGGTTAGATGTCGGTTGTCGCTGGATATTGGCATGACGTTGGCAGCTATCACACCTCTTGACAAGCTCGGCCGCGTCCTCCTTCATCGTCAACCAAAAGTACCCTTGGCGCAGGGCCTTGTAAGCCAGGGCTCTGCCCCCCAGATGACTCCCGCATACGCCTTCATGGATCTCCCTGAGGATATAATCTGATTCAGCTAGCCCCACACACCTGAGGACCGGGTACGAGAAAGATCTCCGATAGAGCTTTCCGTCCGTCATCAAGAATCTCGGGGCCCTTCGTTTGAGCAGCTTGGCCTCTGCGAGATCCTCCGGGAGAGTGCCGTCAGTCAAGTACCGGATGTAGGCGTCCATCCAGGAGGGCTCCTGCTCCACCGGTAGCACTTCATCCGCGGCCTCGATGCTCGGGACTCGTAGGTGCTCCACGTACGTTCTTCCCAACGTCCCCTCGACCGAAGTGGCCAAATGGGACAGCGCGTCAACCCTGGCATTCTCTGCCCTGAGGATATAGCTGACACGGAAATAAGAAAAATGAGATGCCTGGGACTGCACCTTGCTCAAGTAGCGGGACATGGTGGGGTCCCTAGCCTCGTACTCCCCGGCAACTTGTCCAGAAACGAGTTGAGAGTCCGTGAAGGCTCTCAAGCGCCCCGCACCCAGCTCCTTAGCTAGTCTTATCCCCGCCAGCAGGGCTTCGTACTCCGCCTGATTATTGGTCACCGGGAACTGGAATCTGAGGGCGTACTCCACCATGTCTCCCTCCGGGCTTGCAAGAATGAGTCCGGCTCCACTCCCTTGAGAGTTTGCCGCTCCGTCCACATGCAGGATCCAATCCTCCACCTCCCCAGATGAGGGGGGGTCCACAAACTCCTCCGGTCGCGCCTCCTCCACGTCCTTCTCGGTCCAGGAGCACTCGACTAGGAAATCCGCCAACACCTGGGACTTCATGGCTGATCTTGGCCGGATGGACAGGTCGAACTCGCTTAGCTTGATGGCCCATTTAGCCAGCCGGCCGGAGGTGTCGGGGCAAGACAGTATAGCTCGCAGGGGCTGATCCGTAAGCACCACGATGGGATGAGCTTGAAAATAAGGCCGGAGGCGCTGAGTAGAGACCACCAGGGCGAAGATAATCTTCTCAGTTTTTGAATACCTGGTCTCAGCGTCATGGAGTACCTTGCTGGTATAATAGATTGGCCTCTGGGCTCCGTCGGTATCCATGCGCACAAGCACAGAGCTAACGGCCTCGAGGGAAGCGGCCAGATATAGAAAGAGCTCCTCTCCATTTTCAGGCTTGGACAGCAGCGGTGGAGTGGAGAGAAACTGCTTCAATTCTTCAAAGGAGCCCTGACACTCTTTTGTCCAGTCGAAGCCGTTAATCTTGCGCAGCGCCTTGAAAAAAGGTAGGCACCTCTCCGCCGACCTTGACATGAAATGACTCAAGGCCGCCACCCTCCCCGTCAGGCGCTGCACCTCCTTCTTGCTGATCGGAGGCCGCATCTCCAGGATGGCTCTAATCTTGTCGGGGTTGGCCTCGATCCCGCGCTGGGTCACCATGAAACCCAGGAACTTGCCAGCCGCTACTCCGAAGGCGCATTTGTGGGGGTTGAGCTTCATCTGGTACCGGCGCAGATTGCTGAAGTCTCCTCGAGGTCTGCCACATGGTCTTCTGCGTTGGTGCTTTTGGTCAGCATGTCATCCACATATACCTCCATGTTGCGCCCCAGCTGATCCTCAAAAACCTTGTTCATTAATCTTTGGTAGGTAGCCCCGGCATTTTTCAGTCCAAAGGGCATCACCCTGTAACAGTAGATCCCCTTCTCGTGACAAAGGAGGTTGCTTCTTCATCTGCTGAGCTCATTTTGATTTGGTTATACCCCGAGAATGCATCCATGAAACTGAGCGTCCCATGCCCGGAGGTGGCGTCCACCAGCTGGTCGATTTGGGGGAGTGGGAAGCTATCCTTGGGACACGCCTTGTTGAGGTCGGTGAAATCCACACACATTCTCCAGCTTCCACTGGCCTTACGAACCATTACGACGTTCGCCAACCAGTCGGGGTAGCGCACTTCGCGGATATGGCCAGCCGCCAACAGCTTCCGCACCTCCTCGTCAACAGCCTTTCTGCCGGTCCGGGGCAAAACTTCTTTTCTTCTGTCTGACAGGCCGGCACTCCGGTCGAAGGTTGAGCTGATGTGTAATCACCTCCTCCGGGATCCCGGGCATGTTGGACGCTGACCATGCGAAGACGTTGGCGTTGGCCCGCAGAAAGGTGAGGAGCCGGTCATGGGCTTCGTCCGGAAGTAAGGCTCCAAGCCAAACCTTCTGCATGGGGTCCTCCCCGAGGGGGAAAGTGAGCAGCCGCTCGGCCGGTTCCCCCTTCCTCTCCAGGTCTCGTGGGTCAAGGGCCTCGGGTGTCGGTGCAGATGGCGGTGCAGGGTTGCCTCCTGGGGACTAGGGGCCAAGTGATAGCAAAGCGCCGGTAGGCCCTGCTCTCCTCGCATCTCGCCGACCCCTCTGGCGGTCGGGAACCTCACAAGGAGTCGCTTGGTGGATATGACGGTGTCCAAGAGGTTGAGTCCGGGCCTCCCAAGAATCGCGTTGTACGCCAGGGGCACGCGGACCACCAAAAACTTTATAAGGACGGTGCTTTGGCACGGAGCCGTTCCAGCCGTCACGGGAAGAGTAATTTCCCCTTCGACCCTCACGGAATCTCCTGTGAACCCCATCAAGGGCGTGACGACAGGCCAAAGTAGATCATGCGATAGATTCATGCGAACAAAGGCATCGTAGTTCAAAACATCTACGGAGCTTCCACTGTCAACTAGGATTCGTTTTACAGGATGTTTAGCAATCGTCATGGATACGACGACGCTATCATCATCTTTATTTACAACCCCCTCCAAATCCTTTTCAAAAAAAGGAATTACAGCCTCCACTCCTCCCTCTTCCCTTGGTCTCTTCGGCGGGCCTCCTGCCCCCCAGGAAATCATCGCCACTGTCTTCTCCATCGGGGTGTTATCAATCACCGGCGGTGCAGGCGCTGACGGGCCGGGAACCCCCGGGTTGTCGCAAGGCTGCTTGCTGTTGCTTCATGCCTTGAACCATCACCGCCAACGACTGGACCTGTGTGGCCAGGGCAGCGAATCGATCTTCCTCAAGTTGCTGTGGAGCAGGTGCAGGGACGTCATTTTGCGGAGCAGAAAGCCCTGCCCCCTGGAGATTCGGAGGCTCTGGGAAACAGGAAGCGAGAGCCGGGGGGCCTCCGCGGATGGACCAGCCCCGCAGCGCTGCCCCCCAGCGCGGCCGGCTGAAGCTCCTTTCGTTCGTCACCATGATTTGGTTTGAAGAGCTCGAAGTCGGGAGAAGAAGAAAGCTGCTGGTTCGACGTCTTTCTTACACCCCCTTCCTGGCGCGCCAATCTGATGACGCCAAGAAACCCTCCTCGAACGTCGGGGAGACGACGTCTCCCTCCTCGAAGTCCTGCAAGAAAAGTCCCCGGGGACCGATGGCGCCGGTGGGGACCCTCCGACGATCAAGTCAGTTGCTTGGGCTCAGACAAAGAACCGCTCCAGCGAAGAGGAGCTGAGGCGGTTAGGGTTTTTGCTGGGAGGAAGAAAGCTCAGAAAACCAGAGTTCAGATCCCACTTACAGCGTGAGTATGTGTCTTTTATACCTGTCCGAATACCATGATATGCGGCCTCGGAAGATCTCTATCGTACCGTTGCCGGTTGATATGACTGGACTCCATTGCTAGAGGTAGCGAGTCGTACGCTGTAGCGAGGCATGGTGATGCACAGGGACATGCAACACGCCAAACACCGTTATGAGGCATGGACCTCCGTAACGGGGCACAATTACGGAAGTACTGAATGGTACGCAGCGGCAAGGCAGGTCATGCACAGGGGCATGCAACGTGCCAAACCTCGTTATGAGGCATGGCCCTCCGTACGGGGCACAATCACGGAAGTACTGAATGGTACGCTGCGGCAAGGCATGGTCATGCACTGAAAATCATGTACAAGTGCCGTGCCACCTGATATTTGCTGTTTTCCTTGGCAGTTTGAGTCACGTGTTGACCGTTGATGACCCCCACCCCCCGACCCCGAGGGGATGCCGGGGGTGGGGGAATGACAGTGCACCCCGAGACCGGTGGGGGTCTCGGGGTTAAGAAATGATGACCCCCGACCCCGAGGGGGTGCCGGGGGTGGAGGAATGATGGTGCACCCCGAGACCGGTGGGGTCTCGGGGTTAAGAAATGATGACCTCCCCCGACCCCGAGGGGGTGCCGGGGTGGAGGAATGACGGTGCACCCCGAGACCGGTGGGGGTCTCGGGGTTAAGAAATGATGACCCCCCGACCCCGAGGGGGTGCCGAGGGTGGAGGAATGACGGTGCACCCGAGACCGGTGGGGGTCTCGGGTTAAGAATGATGACCCCCCCGACCCCGAGGGGGTGTCGGGGGTGGGGGAATGACGGTGCACCCCGAGACCGGTGGGGTCTCGGGGTTAAGAAATGATGACCCCCCCGACCCCGAGGGGGTGCCGGGGGTGGGGGAATGACGATAGCTGCCTTTATCTTTTCTGAGGATACAGGGATCAGTCATATCAGACATAATGATTAATATATATTAGTTATGATCTGCAACATTTCTCTCTGAAGGAGATTTTGTGTCAGCTTGGAAGCCCAGTGTGGATTCACTCATTGGATCATACTATATATAATTTGTACAATCAAAACGCCATCAAACTCTGTTGCCTTAACATGTCTCTCCACCTATGTAAATGTTTTCTTTTTCCTACTGGCCAAGAATTTAATTGACAAAAAGCACAAAAGTGAGCTTAATGTACCATAACATCAGATATTTGGAATCTATCAACGTACCATTTCATCTGGCAAGTGAATTTCATAGCATTGTATCTTTAAATCGCAACATTGCATCCCTCTTTAAGCCAATTTTTTAATCGCATAACCGCCATAACTTTCTTAAACCTTTAGCGCCCAAAATTTTCCAACTTGCATTCTCAAATCAAAGCAAACCAAACAAATCTCTCCTAAGGTACAACTTCGGATGACGCAGCTTCTTCTAAATCCGTTTTTGGATCATGCCAGCCTGGTTTTGGACTATGCGACATACCAGATTCTTGAAGACTGATACATGAAGGATCAATTTCATAGCAGAGGAGATTGCAACAAGCTCATTTGTTAAAGTCATTGAGTGTTGACACCAACAACTGAGTCCGATCACTCAATTTACAATGCTTCTGCTTTTTTTTATGGAGGAAAAAAAAAGGACTCAGGCACATAAAGCTCCGCAATTTCAAAGATGAGACAAGAGCACTTTGAATATATGGATCATTTTGAAGGCAACAGGGATGGTAATTGCCCGGGAATGGATCGGAGTAGTCTATACCGGTATCCGTTTTCGTTAGAAAAAATATCCTCGTTTTCCGTCCTGTTAAGCCGTTATAGTTAACGGGACGGGAATGAAGATACTCGACCGGACAAACGGGTACCCGTTTGCCCGTTTACATAAAAAATAAAATTATTTTATTAAATTTAAAATTTATTAAAAATTAAAAAAATAAAATTAATTAGAATAAGATAGAATAAATGCCAACAACCCATAGTTGATATTGATATATCTAACACATTAGCTTTAACATCGTAACAAACCAGATACATTAGCTTTAACATCGTAACAAACAAGATAGGAAATGATCCATTAAATTCTAATTACATTTCAAAAAGAGCAAGAGACGATGGAGTAGGTTAACTTCTGCGTGAAAGAGGAAGAGCAGGAGACGGTGCGCAAGAGTCGCTGAGTCATTATAAAACTAATGGGGATGGGGATGGGGATGGATAAACGGGGATGGGGCGGAGAATACCGTCCCCGGACCGTTTATCCGTTTAGCCGTTAACGAAAAATCCTAAGCTATTTAAAACGAGGATTCTTCGATCCATTAAAATCGGTACCGGTCGGATAAACGGGAAAACGAAAAAAATTGCCATCCCAAGAAGGCATATTGAAATCATGAAGGCTATCCAAACTTGCATCCAGATGAGTATGGCATAAATTGATGTATGTGTTAGAGCAAACATGAAACCAGAACAAAGTGTATGAGTACATAACTAAGTTGCTGCTGCACAGCACAGATGATTTGGTTGCACCAACAATTAAGACAAGAAGCAAAGATTAGGATAAAACATGTGTTAGGCCATATCACGTCTTAACAGCCAGATTCTTGTTTTCTTGCAGCACAAGGGGATGCTATGATGAATATCATGAAAGCAATTAAATCATATTCTGGCTGCCAATGCTAATGTTGCTGCTAAAATCTGTCCTCCGACTCGGGTGCGATCGGGCTTCAGGATGGGCTCCCTCTTGGGCGAACCTGCAAAATAGTCCTCACGCAAGAGGCATTGCGGGTGGCCCTCTGCGGAGGACCCTCCGACGCTCAAGTCAGTGGGGATCAACAATCAACAAATGTGAGGAGAAGGCTCTCGCTGAAGAGTCTCTCCAGGGGTGGCCTTTCAAGAGCTCTAAGCAGGGCGTTAATGACGGAAAGGAGTGAGCAGAGGTAGAAGGAGAGTGGGCCAGTAAGCAAGTGCGCATACCTGAGAAGTCGGAAGACGGTTCTATTTATAGAGGATCACCTGATTCCTTAGGGGCGTCGTGCGTCCGAAAGTCGTTAGGATTCGAATCCCAGTTTGTTTCGATGGCTGAGATGTCAGATTAAGATTCGTATCTTGTCTACCGGATTCTAGAGGATAGCTCGGCTGGCGAGGAACGGTGAATAGGAATAGCTGGGAGAGCTAGGAATAGCTTGATTGAGGCCGACAGACAGGGATAGCTCGGCTGAGGCCGAGAGAGATTCGGAGACTCTTTTGGATAACCCCCAAGCGGAAATAAAAACTTAGATTCACAATTTAAAACTAAGCAACTCACAATAGATTTTATAGTGGTTCGGTGTACCTACACCTACGTCCACTCCCAAGTACCTCTTGGGTCCACACTATAATCAAACTGATTATCAGAGTTGTTTTGCAAGCTCACAACTCAAACTTGTTATTTTTCCGGGCGCACAACGAACCCAGCTGGTTTTCAAGGCTCACCAGCACAAAACCTAAAACCACAAGCAATGCTTGCACAAGGCTAACTGCCTCAACTGAATGAATCACCAGATTCCCAAAAGCAAACTGCTCCTTCCAGATTAGGAACCAAAGCCTGATTCGAAGATCTTGGTGGCTTCTTCCTTCTCTTCCTTTGAATGGATCTTCCTTTGGATATGCTCCAGAAGATTGAAAAACTAGGGGAGATTTCTTCTGTAGAACCAAAGGCTTGGCTTGGGGAATGAGTATGATAAGGGATAGATCTCAAGGATTTTCTCTATTCTTTTCTGCCTCTTTCTTGCTTTTGGGATGCAATCACCCTCTTCTTATAGATTCGGTGAAACTATCCGTTAGAAGCAAGTGAAAAAGGATTAGATCCATAAATAACAATAGCCGTTGGGATTAAAATTGATAAAGTTAAAGTTTAGAGTTGTTCTGACAGTTCTGGAGCCGTGTCTGACATTCTGGAGTCAGCTCTGGCTTTTCTGGAGTCGGGTCTAACTCGAAATAATTTAATCCGCTCGATCTGGAGTCGTCTCTGACTTTTCTGGGGTCGACACAAAATTCTTCTGGAGTCGACTCTAGCAGTCCGGGAGTCGACTCTAAGTCATGGCCTGAAAATCCAACGTTCTGTTGTTTCTGATAGAGTCGGCTCTCACAGTCCCGGAGTCGACTCTAAGTCTGTGCTGTTTTCCGGAGTTGGCTCTGCGATTCCATGTGTCGACTCTAATGTCTGCAGTCTTACCTGACATTAGATTCAACCAGAACTTGATTTTCCTTCATGATTTTGATCATTAAATAGACTTATAAACTGAAAGACTTAATCAAAATCATTAGTAACATCAAATGTTATACTCAATAGTTAATCATCAAAATCCTCAATTGGGTCAACAAGGGATAGCTTGGCTAAGGCCGACATACAGGGATAGCTCGGCTGAGGCCGATAGACTGGGATAGCTCGGCTGAGGCCGAGAGATAGGAATAGCTCAGCTGAGGCTGAAAGATGCTATAGCTCGACTGAGGCCAAGAGATGGGAATAGCTCGGCTGAGGCCGAGAGATGTCAATTGCTCGGCTGAGGCCGAGAGATGTTATAGCTCGGCTGAGATTGAGAGACAGGGATAGCTCGGCTGAGACCGAAAGATGTGATCCGCGCCTTGGGAATCCTTGGCTCGCCGAGGGGCTAAAGCACCTCGATCCATTGAGGCTGATTCATCTCTAACGGGTATTGCACAACAAGTGGGAGTTAGGGTTGATCCTAACCCTTTACACGATTATTAATGCAACAGCGATTTTACCCCTCAACACATACCCCCCACTCCCTAGTTCGAAGCATAGGTTCGGGCGTAGGGAGTATAACTCCAGGTGGCACGATCTGAATGGAGGGGTCTGGATTTGAAAGCCTACGTAATAATGCCCTAATTAATGCTGCGCGGCCGCCATGCCTTTACGGGATGAATCCACCGTTTCTTTGGGGCAACAGTTGGGGGAAGCGCCACGTATCAAATCCCAATTTTCACGGCGCCTGCGATGGCGGTTCCTGGTGTTTTGATCAAGACGCCTTATCTTCTCTTTGAGGCGGTTACCTTTGGGAAGAAACAAAGTTGTAACAGCACCATTTTCATTCGCAGCGCTCTTTTGTTTCTTCTTGGAGAATCTTGTTCCCCTATTTCCTTTGTAACCTCACTCGGCGTTTCTTTCAACCAACAGCATGGTGAGGCTTAGCGACATGGTTTCAGAGATTGTTGCTGAGGATTTAGGGAGAATACGCCAAAAATATGGCATTACCTCGGATGCCATTTTGTGGCTGCTGGAGCCAGAGCATAGGGTCTCGCAAGAGCTGGAGGGTGGGATCTTTCTTTACGAAGATAGCTTGAAGGCAGGCCTCTGGTTTCCCCTTCATCCCTTAGCGAAAGAGATCATGAGGTTTTATAATATCTGCCCAACAATGGTGGCTCCTAACAGCTGGCGAAGTATCATTGGGTTTATTTCGATGTGTAACCGGGTTCAGGTAACAACAACTCTGTCCCTATTCCATGTTTGTTACCATCTGATGTTCGGAAGGAGCTCGGAGTGGTCCTATATCGGACCTCGAAGGTCATTCAGTATGATCATAGATAAACCGTCATCTATAAAGGAATGGAAGATTCGATTCTTTATCACCGAAGGGAACATCGGTTCTGGCTTCCCGCGGGGATGGGGAAACCCTGTTAGGGATATGGAAGCCCATCCAGCCTTATCCGAATAGGAGAAGGAGGACCTAGGGGTCCTTCTTGATGATCGAGTGTTCTCGACTAACGTCTTACTATCGGAGGAGGCTCTTTTCGCCGCTGGGCTTAGCCCCATCGATGTACAAGGCAACTCTTTTTCTTTCTCCCTTCCATTGATTTCATTCAAGCGAGTATATCTCAGTCTGATTGTTTGCCTACTGTGCTTGCAGCCAAAAGATCTGCGCTGGAGGGCCGCATAAAGGAGTTGGGCAAGCGCCCGAGAGAGGCCAGTAGTAGGGAAAGATGCAAGTCTGAGAAGAGGGTTCATCTTTCTGAAGAGCGCTTGCCGGAGATAGTGGACAGAAAGGAGAATGTGGGAGCACCGGTGATGAGAGAGGGGTTCTCTCAGTTGGGGGAAGAAGCAATAGCCATGACAGAGGAGCAGAGAGCAGAGGAGGACCCAGAGAGGGTTGCCGAGATCCCTTGTCCTTTGGTGGTGGAGATAGTGGACAACCCAAACGAGGCTCCATCGGAAGTTCAGGGTGAGCCTACCATTGAAGTGCCTCCCTCGGAGGGATTAAAGGGCGGTGACGTTGGGCCAATGGTAACGGAGGCTCGGGAGGAGTTTCCTGCTGGGGAGCCTCCTCCTGAGGATGTTAGAGGAGCTGGTGAACAGGTTGAGGCTTCGGTGGAGCCTGCGGGGGAGGAGCAGGCGCCGATGATTGAAGAAGGAACTTTGGGTGAAGAAAGAGGACAGGATGATAACCTTCCAGCCGAAGCTTCTCCCACTGAAGCCTCGGGAACATTGATGCCTGGGCTTGCCAAGATATCCGAGGAATCGTAGGCCAGACTTTTACTGAAGGAGGCCAGGAGATTGAAGGCTTCTCAGTTGAGATTCCCGGACTGATCCCTTATGTTGGCCCAGATGGCAACCCAAGAAGGGGGGGGGGGGGTGAATTGGGTACTTTAAAAATTAAGCCTTTTAAAACAATTTAAACTATTGATGAGAGGATATACACAATTAATTCAAGTTAAAGCGCAATAGCAAGAGAGAGAGAGAGATAAATGAACACGGCAAACACAAAGATTTTATAGTGGTTCGGTGTATCCAACACCTACGTCCACTCCCAAGCTCCACTTGGGTCCACACTATAATCTCCTCGATTACAGTCGAGTTGTTTTACAAGCTCACAACCCAAACTTGTTGTTTTCCCGGGATCACAACGAACCCAGCCGGTTTTACACGGGCTCACCAGCACAAAACCCAACACACAAGCTATCCTTAGCTTATGCGAGGTAAACTATCTCCACTAATTCAATCCACTGATTGAATTAGCAAACAACAAGATAAAAATATGAGTTTAGTACAAAACAGCTCCTTTTGAGCAGATATTTCAAAATAAAAGCAAAGTTTAGAAGGGCCTGTTTAGATTCGATTTGAGTGCAGGCTTTTCTTCTTTTCCTCAACTCCTTCGAAGTGTGGAATCGGGCCTCAGCTCAGATTCTTCACGGATTGAATGTTGGAGTTGATTTGAACTTGTTCTTCCTTTCTTTGAATGTTGAAAATCTCTTGATTTGATCTTGAATGGCTCTTGGATTTTCTTCTAGACTTTCTTGGATTGACGAACTTGAGTACAGATGAAGTCTCCTTTGATTTCACTCCTTCTCTTTCACTCTATTTTTGAATCTCGAATTTTTTCAAATGATGCTCTGTTTTTCCTCTTTTCTGAAAAGATTTTTCTTTTTCTCTCTTGATCTATATGTATATCTTTTGATTTGAAAACGGCCTCTCTATTTATAGACTCTGCAAAAATATAGCCGTTAGAAACAAAGAAATATAGCCGTTATTGAAAATTATTACCGTTGGCGCTGAGTTGGCATTCAGAAAAAGTCACGCCCAGAATTGTTGGAGTCGGCTCCAACTTTAGGCGAGTCGGCTCGAAGACGCGATGCCAAAAATAGAAACATTCAGAAAGTTAAGGGGTCGACTCAAGAGAAATGAGGTGTCGGCTCCTGACAGTCGGGGGTCGACTCATGAAAAGCAAGGGGTCGACTCGAGAAGTGCTCAGAAAAATAACTCTCTGGTGTCTGAGCAGAGTCGACTCTAACAGTCATGGAGTCGGCTCGACAAAATCGGGGGTCGACTCTTGAAATCACAGGGGTCGACTCGAGAAAATCAGGAATCTCTGTATACTGAGTGGAGTCGACTCTGAAACTCTAGAGTCGGCTCCGGAACGTATCAAAAATCAGAGAATTTTCTGATTGACTTTGAAATTCGTTCCAGATTGATTTTAAATCAATTTTTGACTTGAATAAATTGACATTAAGAATCAATTCAAGATATGTTCCAAAAACTCATTGATTGAAATATGAAGTATAAAAATTTCTTTTTGAAAGCTTAAACATGGAGCTTGAAGCTACATTCCAATTGAATATAGTCATACTTAACATACTCATTGATTATGAGAAATAAATTCATTGCTCATGTAAATAAATTCCTTGCATCTTTTAATATACTCATGGCTTTTTGGTAATCATCAAAATCAATAAAATTGGGGCAACAATTTCTCAACAATCTCCCCAACAATCTCCCTTTTTGATGATGACAAAAACATTGAGTATATGCATGATTAATTGAAGAATTTATTTAATTTTCATAGTTAGGCTCCCCCTGAATGAGGTAGCTCCCCCTATGAAACTCAAATAAATATCTCATTCATTCAATTTAAGCTCATACACAGTTTAATGTCAAAATTCAGCATTTTCATCTAAATTGCTTTTTCATTCATTCACTGTATGTGTAATGTTTAATTATTACATCCTTCTCTCACCCTTCTCTCCCCCATTCAATTATTTATTATATGCATATACAATAACATTCGTTTAATTTCTCTCCCATGCATATACAGTCATGTATAAAACTCTCCCCCTTTTTGTTATCAACAAAAAGGTAGAGAAGCATCAAACACAATCACATTCACGATTTAAGATATGCTTTAACATGAACTGAGATTCATTGATAAATAAGAGTACATTCAAACTCAAACTTCATTGAACATTCAAAACTAACTTTTCATTACTTCATTATATCAAAATGTAAATCATAATATAAATTTCATTACATTGCAAAAACTAAACATCCATTACATCAAAAATGTGTCCTTACAATTCTTGTTAAGTGATCTATGATGTTCTTCATTCCATCAGTTTGAAGCTTGACATAATCTTTCAGTCTTTCATCCACAAAAGTACAAGCAGTTAAAATCTTGTCTTGAAGCTCGGCATTGCACTTTGCATAAGTCTCACCATCTCCACAAATGTCTTTAAGTTCTTCAAAAATATTCTTTAAATCACCACTTAAAGACTTAGTAGAGGAGCTAAGAGTAGATTCAATCTTGGTAATTCGATCATCTAATGAATAGAGAGTTTCTTTAAGATTCATGAATTTACTGTCAAACTCAGTTTTCATTCTATCCTCTTGAGCATCAAGAAGACTCTTGAGCTGCTCTAACTGAAGATTCGAAAAACCAACTGATGAAGAAGATGGCTGATCAAACATTGGAGCAGGAGAAGGGGCCGGAACTGGAACAGAAGAACTAGAAGGCACAGGTGATGAATGTCTAACAGAAGGTCCAGGTGCCTCAACATCAGCGGCTCTATCTTCCAACTGATTTTTCTTTTCCATCTACCATCTTTCTTCACAAATCCCATCCTATGAATAGTAACCAAGCTATAGTAATCAGTGTGTCTCAAATTTTTCAATGGCTCACTATCGGAAATAATTATCCCTTGGCTTTGAAAAATCTTAGTTAATATCATGCCATAGGGTAGACTTGATTTCCTCTTGCTCCCACAGTCAGCTATGTACCAAATTATCATATTCGGAAGATTGATAGGTCTCCCAGTCACTACAGCATCCATAACAAAAATGTCTCTCTCAGATACATAATCAAACCTCCCAGTCTTAGGGAACAGAATCCTACTGCAAATGTTATGGAGAAGCCTTAATTCCAAAGATAGTTGATTTGCTTGGACTTCTTCAAAACCAACAATTTCTTTATTTAACAATCTTGATAAAGCTGGGCTCCTATCATCAGGTGAAAATGTAGAAGGACC
>UESW01003238.1:0-51445 GCA_900491605.1 Calamus simplicifolius | reverse complement strand
CATGGATCCGGCCATAGGGCATTTCTTCCCCATACCGACTCCCACCGAATCTTTCCTCCGTCCTTGCATGGTTATCAACATCACGGTCAGACTCCTCCTCTCGCAGCCACCTTTCCACTACCTCGTGCTCATTCTCCACACGCCGCACAATCTAAGAGGTTGCCTTGGTCTAGGCTCTCCCCTTGTGGACTTAGAAATGTGAGTTTCCCTCCATCAACGAGTTGCTCCTCTTCCACCCTTGGGGTTTGTCCGGTTGGCCCCATTCGCTCATCCTCCAAGTCTTGCCAATATTGCTTGCAAGTCTCGTCTCATGCCTTCCACCGCCTTCATGTTCTCCTCCGTAGCATTAGTGACGGAAGTGATGGCTCCTTGCATGTGAGTCATGTTGATGGTAGTCTCCGCCATCTGCTCCTTCATCCAAAGAGTGGATGACTCCAAAGCTTCAAAGCGGTCTCGGTTGGATGGAAAAGTACTTGATCCGGCCTCCATTGGAATATGGGCTGCAACAACAAGTCCAACCTTGGGTTCTCTCCAAAATGAAGATCGAACCCCCTCCCACGAAGAACTTTGCACGGACAACTTCCGACCTTGGGTTCTCTCCAGAAGAAGATCGAACCCCCACCTCAAATAATAACTCCAACAAGAACAAACAACTTCTAACTATAACAATCTCAACGAAGAGAATCAAAGTAAGGTTTGCTCGTGATTACCCCGCTTGAAGCGTAGAGATCTTCAAGCAACTCATCTCAATGAAGCACCAATTTGTTAGGTCCCCGGTCAAGGACTCCAAAACATTCACCAACTCCTCCGCGCGATCCGCTCCAACACCACAATCGATCCTCCCGAACCGTTTCCAGTAACACACGAGCGTGGTAATAGGATCTAACACACAAGAAATGAAGAATGCCTCACTGTTATTACGAAGAACGTGGTCTCAGGATTATCAGTCCTTCGAACCACCAGAACACAAAACACTCGTACAAGGGTTATTAGCCCAAGCACGCCCAAACTTAAGAGGTTATCAGCCCCCAAGTTTACTGGCATAAACGTACCTATGCCTGGCCAACATTCATAAGCTCTCTAAGCTTACAAACACAACTCCTCCCCTATTGCTCCTGAGGAGTGCTTATATAGGCATCCTCAGGAGCTTCCAAAATCCTACCAACCCAATCAAATCAAATCTAGATCAAATCTTCAAGATTCTAAGGAAACAATTCGAAACAATTCCTAGAATCAAGGAGATTTGACGATACATGCCTAAAGCAACTTAACTGAAAAGGAAACTAATCTTCTAGAGTTTAGGAGAAACATCCTAAATCTAGAAGATATGATTTATTCAATCACTCCCCACAAGGAAATCAATCTCTGAAGATATCTCATAATGCACTTGATCTCGCCGCCGTCCGCCGCCCTACACGTGGCGCTGCCGTCATTCTCCTCATGGGTGGTGATGCTCCTCCGACTCCCAAGGCCATGCTCGTTACATCCCGCTCGGTCACCGCTAAGACTGGTGGTGCTCCATCGCCGGAGGTGGCTGCTGTGGTATGTTAGGGGCCCATAACTGTCACTGGGGCCGCATCTCGCAACTTATCCTCTCCGTCGTGGCCGTGTAGGCCATGGTCTTCGCTTGGGATCCTTTCAGAAGGATTGTCGACGAGCAGGGGCTGGGGCACTGGGAAGGTTGTCGGCAAGTGGGGAGTGAAGGAGTAGGGCACCAGCGTTTAAAAAGGGATCAAGTTCGATCAGAAGATTTCTAAGGAAATCGCTACTTGAGTGGCGATTTCAACCACTCATCCATCAACAGTCCGCTGATAGGGCCGAGCTGAAGATGATATATGAAAATAAAAAATATCATTTAAAATAATATTTTTACTTTAATATTATTTCAGTTCTTCTCATTGGCATTGATTTTAAAAACTACTCCTAGAACTAAACTCCAAAACACACACAGGGATGGAGAGAGAGAGAGAGAGAGAGATGTCACCTAATCCGTGTAGCGAGGACCACCCAAGAACATTCCACGGGCGCTGCAGTACATGATCCACAGAAGCCCCTGGTTTCCGTCAACTGTTTCCTCGGCTCTGTTTGTCGCTTTAGCACGCCAGGCTGCTCTATGTTGTAACTCGCCGCCCACCTTCATCCCGATAAGGAACAGAGCACGTCATCGCAGCGTCCTTTCGACTCGTCTGTCATCATGCTCCCACGTTGCTTCCCTCCTCGCCAGGGTCCAACCAAGCCATCATAATGTTTTAACTCGTACTCCCGTTATCTTATTTTTTATAATAATCTCTGGAAAGGACGTTGGCGTCACCCATGAGAGCTCACTTTAGCCCCACGCTGTTATTGTGGGTGTTTTTCCACGTAGTTTAGGATCAGATAAGAAAATTATATCGAGTTTGAACATCATGGCATGACGGCGTGTTAGATGAAGTCTGTTGAATATGAGCGTTTATTAGAGAACGCTATTTTGAATAATTATTATTGCTTAAAAGTTTATATATGATTTTTATAGAGCATCGATTAGTATATATCTTATGATGGTCAAGTTTGATATGAAGAGAATGTATAATAGGTTAAGTTGGATCTTTCTTCATCGCTCACTTCAGGAGTTTGGGTTTGATGATCAGTTTATTGAGTGGATCATGGCATGTATTTAGAGGCCTTCCTTTTCTCTTATCATCAATGAGTGCCCTGAGTTTTTCTCTTCTTCTGTGGGGCTAAGGCAGGGCTGCCCATTATCCCTTTTGTTGTTTATTTTGGCTGCGGATGATCTTTTCCGGGCTCTTCATCAGGCTCAGCTTGATCGACGAATTGTTCCGTTTATGGCAGGTGTCAGGATATTTCGGTCTCCCATCTTCTTTTTGCTGATGACTGTATTCTTCTGGGTCAGGCCTCCATTGATAATGCGGCATCCCTTCACTCTATTCTCCAGCGTTATTGTCAGGCTTCGGGTCAGAGGGTTAACTTTCTTAAGTCTTCCATATGTTTTAGTCCGAAGACCACCAAACTACCAAGGAAGCCATATATCAGTTTGTCTGGAATCACTACTCAGACTGACCATTTATGTATTTGGGGATCCCCATTACTGGTAGACGTCCCCGCTGTTCTGACTTTGCTGAGCTAGAGAGGCAGGTTCGTCGGCGTATTGAGGGGTGGCAGGTCACCAGTTTATCTATGATGGCTAGGGTTATCATTATTCGGTCAGTTCTCTCTTCTCTTCCTCGTATCTTCTGTCGAATGCTGCTATTCCATTACTTGCCTGAGGAGGATTGAGAGATGCTTTAGAGATTTCTTATGGGCTTTTATGCAAGACGGTCATGACATTCATTTATTATCCTGGGACAGGGTTTGTATGCCAATCCAAGAAGGTGGTCTAGGAATTCAATCTCTGATTGTTAGAAAAGAAGCTCTTCTTGCCAGACATGCATCGGTTCCTTCTGGAGCCGCAGTGTTTCTGGAGCTCTCTGATGCGAGCTAGATATGGTGAGTGGACGTCCGGCTCGCTCATTCTACCGTCTCGAGGATCTTCCTCCTTTTGGAAGGAGGTTTGCAGATATGGTCAATTTATCCTGGATAACATCACATGGAGTATCGGAGATGGTGATTCGATTGACGTTATTCAAGATACTTGGATTTCTGAGCTCCCTATGTCGCGATGGCCCTCTTTTATTAATATGGAAGCCCCTCCCAGTTTAAGGGTTAAGGATTTGATTTCCTTAGATCATCCCTCATGGGATATTTCTGCGGTGTCCTGGTTATTTGGGGAGGAATTGGCTCGGCGGATTCTCTCGCTGCCTATTATGCCTGGTCGCTCTATTGATTCTAGGATTTGGCAGAGATCTTGCCTCTCTAGGGCCCCCTCCAGGGATCTTATGAAGATTTTCAGGCCACAGTCTCAGCGGTCGAAGGATGCTGCGTGGATTTGGAAGCTTCCCATCATCCCCAGGGTTCAGCTTTTTATTTGGAAGCTCCTATGGGACTGCCTTCCAACTTGTGTCCTTCTATCTCGGAGGGGTCTCTCCATTCAGCCGATTTGTCCCCTTTGTAGGCAGGAGGAGAAGACTTCTGATCACGCTATCTTTCTATGTCCTAGAGCTAGACGGATATGGTATTTGATGGGTTATTCTAGCAGATTGGATGGTATGGACTCCCCGCGCTCCTCTTTCTTCCATGATATCCGGAGGGGCTCTCAGCATAAGCGTGGTCTCTGGGCTGCCACGGCTTATCATATTTGGCTATCAAGGAACCAGCTCATTCTCGGATGACACTATTTCTCCTCATATGACTGTGAGGAAGATTAGAGCGCTGATGGTGAACTTTGCCTGCGCCAGTCATGCTATTGGTTCTGACTCTTCTGGCTACTGGGGTTCCCTGCTGCTTTGGCAGCGAACCGGCATACGGTTTTCTTTTCTTGGGAGCCCCGTGGTTCTGCTTTCATCATTCGGGGCCGTCTGGAGATTTGATGGCGGCGGATGGTTTTGCTACTCTTGACTCCTCTGTCCCGCTGGCTGAGCTCTATGCGGCTTGGGCGGGTATTTCTTATGCTGTTCGGATCCTCCATACTCATAGGATCATGATTGAGGGGGATTCTATGACGGTTATTTCTTGGCTGCAGAAGGAGAATTGTTTTGATAATTCCTCTAATCCGATCCTTAGGGATATTTGGTATATGCTGCAGGAGATTGGCACTGTCCAGATCCGTCATATTTACCGTGAAGCCAATGCAGCGGCGGACTAGATGGCTATGGCTTAGCATACCGGATCATTTGAAGCCAATGCAGCGTCGGACTAGGTGGCTGCTTTATGGCTCAGCATACCGGATCATGGAGTTGGATTGGCATCGTCCAGCGGCGGACTAGGTGGCTGCTTTTTGGCTCAGCATACCGGATCATTTGGATTGGCACCGTCCAGATACTAGGTGGCTGCTTTTATGGCTCAGCATACCGGATCATGGAGTTGGATTGGCACCGTTCAGATCCGTCATATTTACCGTGAAGCCAATGCGGCGACGGACTGAGTGACTACTTTGTGGCTCAACATACCGGATTATGAAGTTGAAAGCCAAGCGATCTCTGTCCTCTCATTTTGCAGTAAATTTTATATTATGATGTTTCTGAGCTAATTCATACTAAACTTGTCTGATCGTCTCTTTGTATACAAAAAAAAAAAAAAAAAAAACAAAAAGTTAAAAGAGATGATTTAATGGAAACAAATAAAATGGATAACGAAAGCGTTGGATGATTCTCGTCAGACAAGGTTGCTTAATGGGGAATTATCACCGAGAAATAAGGAAACATTAGTGCAGGATGGATCCTAAGAAACTAAAGCTTTAATTAACCAAACGGATGTTTCAAATAATTAAAACGAGCTACCTGAAACCTAAAGATTACTTCGGATGTAAAACAGAGATGCATTCAGGTAGGATTAAAAAAATGTAACCATGAGTAAGTACTCAAACACACGCATGCTTGCAAGCCATGGACAGAAACAACAGAAAATTCATAAAGCACCAACCATTATACAAACAAAGTTGCGATGACCATTTCTAACAAGAACTAGAAGCCATTTTACAGTATAAGCCAGTAAAAACTTAATCAATTGAATTAAAACATTATCACATTGCATTAAGACTTCATTCGCACCCAAAAAAAAAAAAATTAACAACGCCCAAACTAAGGCAGGAACAAGGCAGCTTTGCAAGCTAAGAAACATCAAACACAAAACATTCTGAAGCATATCATGATCTGATCAGCATCGTGTCACGAAACACACAGGAATTCCTCCCAACAACAGTGGCTTTGGGTATAGAGAAGAAGACATGAAGACTAGCTCGCCCACATATCATCAAACTAATATACTCGAGCCTGAAGCACATATACAAAGATGTGCTAATTGTTTATTTTTGATAGCCATTTTATAAGAAGGCATAAAATGATTAAGTGAGAAGGCAGGACCATCCACGCTCGCCTCCTTCACGTAACTGATACTTTATATATATATATATATTAGACATTAGACATTAACCAAAAAAAAAAAAGTCTTGACCACCTTCACAACGTCCCTTCACCATAATGGTCTTCAGTCTTAAAACCCCCTTCCTTCATTCTTTACACCTAAGAGAGAGGGCACAACAAACAACGATACAGACGACCATCCCCCATCCCCTTCACCTCCTCAAAACTGGCAAGAAGTGCCCAGCCTCTGCCTCAGGGCAGTTACGCTCTTCCGGCCACGGAAGGCTCCGCACAGCAGCTGCTGGAACTTCTCAAGGAACAACCCCCACTCTTCCTCCCCCATGTCTGCCAGTTTCACAAAGCTCATGCTTGCAGGCAACTGCGTGTTGGCACTCCCTCTTCCGCTCTGAAGTCCACAGCCAACGCCACTATTGCTAGTTCTAACTGCAGCGTTATTCCCTTTCAGAACACCACCCGGGTACCGCTGAGTAAGACTCCTGCCCCTCGATGATACGGACAGCTTTGAAATGTTTGGAAAACGATTGCAATCAGGTGGAAAGTCAGCAAATTCTTCCACAATCCTCTTTTCATGATCAGCATGGCCTTTCTCCTCCAAGCCCTCCTCTAGTTTTGAGAGTGGGTTTCTGGAACGTCCTCCCTTCGATCCCAAACGATAGGATAGTGGTGTTCTGGGCATCAATGGCTCAGCATCTTCGCAATCAATGTCAAACTGAACTACATCTTCATCTACCAGTTCAACTTCAAGAGAAATGCATCTCTTTCAGCTCCTACCAACCTCCTTGCTTCAATGCATACAACCTCCAGCTCGCTAGGCTCTTCTTCCAAGCCCCTGAACTCCCTGCTCATCATCTCGCCAATCTCTGCCAGGCAAAGTCCAAATGCCGCTGCTTCCTTGAGAAAAATTGTGGAAAGGACCAAAACCCGAAGGCATGCTTCATGGATCATAGGCAGCTCCATGCGAAGCATGTCAGAATCTCTAACCGGATCAAGATTAGCAATGTATTCGAGTTCATCCTCGGAGAAAGGTACCGATGCCTGTGGCCAGTGGATCCACTCAAAATAAGGATCCTCCAAGCTCTCTGGCAGGCAGAGACCATGATCAATTGGAATGAGTTCTGTCTGAGCCCCAAATCTACCAGTTCCGTCTACAAGCCTCCTCACCAGAATGTTCCCTGCATGCCTATCTGTGTTGAAGATTCTAATATCAAGTATACCGATCCTGTGAACAGCTGCAACAGGAAAGTTAGAGGTCCCATGATCGCTAGCATCAAAATCATGAGGGATAAAGTGCTGAAATGATGCAATCTTGCTGACAGCTTGAGACTTCCTGTCATAAGCTTTACCATTCGCAGAGTCTACCCCATCATTGACATGAAACACCGAGTGGGTTATCCTGACAAGGACTGTAGGGGGAACATTGGCGAAGTGATCATAATCCAGGAGGTATGCAGCAACCTCCCTAAATCCCGTCTCACCCACTCGCACTGACCTTTTCAGGCCTGGTTGCCCAAGGGCTTTCCCAACGAAACCTTTTGGATTGTTTGGTGCAAATGGCTCCTCATCCATTGGCTTCACAATAGCAATGCTCTGACCTCTGCTGTTCCTGAAGTAATAGGCACCCCCAAGCCCACTGTGAACAGGGAGGGGTTCCACACCACTTTTAATAGCCTTCGCTACATCCTTGACAAGCTGTTTGGTTTCAAAGCAGCGGCTTGAGCACCCCAATATTTCAATTGGACCACTGCGATCTCTCTGCCAGAGTTCTCTTCCAGCAGGAGAGAGACATGGGCTGGAAGAACTCCTGTGAAGCAATGGAGAGTCATTCCGAGCACAACTAAGATCATCCTTCAACACACGATCACCAAATGTGAGCGAGCTCTCCTCAGTGGGCACGTTGATGACTATCTGTAGCTTCCTCTTCACAGTGTGGGCATTGTTTCCACAATCCGATTCAATACCCAACACACAGCCAGTGTCATTTTGGACAAACAAAGGTCTCCTCCCTCCCATCGTTGCATTGCTTTTCTTGTTTGCAGGGTACTCACTGCTGAGGGTGCGATTCAATACTGCAATTGCCATCTGGGTCTGTACAGGACTGTCCATGGAATAGAGAGGAGGGGCTTGAAAGATTACAACCTTAATAGGCAGCTTCTTTCTTTCTTCTCTCTGGGAGGCAGCAGAGGCTCCTTTTCTTCCTTTTCTTCTCTCTCGGGCGCACGCCAAGCACAGAGGCTGGTGCGATCAAAAAGAGAGGAAGATGTGGAGCACGATCGATCATGTAGTCACAACTACACAGCTATCAGATACTGACAGTAGGCCTCACAACAGAAGAAGCACAAAGCCAGTGGTGGTGATGGAAGCGTAGATGGCAAGCCTCCCCTACAACAGGAAAGCCATCTCTTCCAACAATGGATGGATCAAATGAACCAAACCCTGTAAAGGAAAATGGTTAAGAACCATAATTATTAGCACACCAAAATTTATACCTCATGATACATATTATTCTCAACATTTATAGTCTTCCAGGTTTCCATAACACAATATAATTAACTAATACAACCATTCTTCTAAGAAAAGTCTTACGTTTTCATGAAACGAAAGGTGGTGCGAGTATGGATGGAGGAAAAATAAAAAACAAATGGGATAGGAAGCAGAAGACAAGGAAAAAAAATTGGCGAAAAAAATTATATCTTTCTAACTTCATTTGTATGAAACGAAAGGTGGTGCGACTATGGATGGAGGACAAAAAAAAAAAAAACAACAACAAATGGGATAGGAAGCAGAAGACAAGGAAAAAAATCTGGCGAAAAAAATTACATCTTTCTAACTTTCATTTGTGTGGTATAATAGTGCAAAGCAAGTAAAGAAGAAAATAAAAACAGCCACGAGCGTCACCACAGACAGCCGAAGTAAAAGGAAACAGGTCGAAAATTTATTACAAGGTCGAAAATTGATACACGGCATTGATGACTTCTGAATTTATAAAGAAAAATTAAAGGAGAAAAAACACTGCATCCATTAATTAGTAATTACATTAAGTCGGCAAGTAATCCATCGACTATCTAAAATAGTAAACAAACCCGTTTGATGCAAAGATATCCCCTTTTATAATATTCCAGCATAAAACATCACAAATCACACAATGGGAGGAATGGGAGACAGAGACAAAGAGGGAGAGCAAAATCTGTTGATAGATATAATTCGAAACGAACGAAAAAGCATAAATTTTTAGTGACTACATTAAAAAAAAAGTAATATTTTGCGCATAAAAATTAAGAGAAATTCGTGCATTCCTACTTTCCGGGAGGGAGGAAAAAGAATTTCGGGATGATATGAACGTATTTTCTTTTAACAAGATTAACATGGTATCAGAGTAATCCCTCAAACGACTCCCTGATCATATTCCAAATTAAAGAATCAAATCACACCCCACCATTTTCCTCCTGTGAATCAAATTAACCCCAAACAAACCCCACCAGCGTCCCAAATAATCCCCAAAAAAATATTCAGAAAATCAACACAGCAGCCGTCTCTGCGCTTCCAGCACGATCGAAAAGGGCAAAAACAAAGAGAGAGAGAGAGAGAGAGAGAAAATATTCCATAAAGAAGTCGCTCTTCGAATGATTCAAGTTTCGTAGAGAATTAAACTTGAGACCGATTCCGAATCAAGACTCACCAGTCACGGATCTGGTCAGAAAGCAGGCCAAGCTCACCGGGAAAAACGGCGACCGGCTCCCGCCCCCGGCGAGACGCCGATCGGCGATCGACGGCGCGGACCTGATCACGCGGCCGATCCAACAGCCCAGATTCCAGCGCTCGCTCGACCCCAGAAGTCCTCGAACCGACCCCCACCGCTCGCTCCCCCGTCCGCTTTCTTGCCCGCTCTCTCCGAATCTTCTCCTTTTTAACTCTCAGGAAACCAGTGGGTTAAAAAAATTAACCGCGGTTAGATTTACGACTCCCATTTATTTCTTAATTTATTGCATCCTTTATCTCCTCATCCCTCTCTCTTCGGTTCTTCGATTCGCAGGCTCTGGAAAGGGGAATGGGACCGTCCGATGGGCGGTAGAGTAGATGTGAAGCCATCCGATCCCAGGTGGCTCGCAGGGAGAGCCTTGATGGGACGTTGACGTGGCGAAGCTCCGATCCGGTAACGTTTACCGTCAACCGGCGGAAATCTTTTTAACGCCGCTTGCCGGCACGAGAGCGGCAGCAAGGCTGGCGTGAGAGTGTGCCGTGCGATCCGGATCTACGGTCGCTGACGAAATCGCCCGCCGTTCTCGTCCAAATAACGGAAATGGCCTCACCCCTCCCCCCGAAGCGGTCCATCCTCGCCGTCCAATCTGCGCATCTGTCGAAGATGGACGGTACGTTTTAAGATGACTGCGAAGTCGATCCGCGGCGTCCTCCATTCTCGTTGGGAAGGATAAGATTAAGAACGAGCATATCTTTATCCTGACGAACCGGGAGCAAAAAATTTGGTAAGGCCATTTTGGAATAAAATGCACGATGCTATCCTGGCGATGAGTTTATTCTGACCGCGTGATGAATGGATCTATTCACTGCATTAAAAATAATTATGAATGGCGATAAGTTTAGTGTCAAGGTTTTTATTGGAAATGAATAATTAAAGAGATGCGAGGAGGGCTTTATTTTATTCGCTTTATTCCAACTAAGGGAGCGTAGTTATCAATTATCCTTGGGATTTGGAGAGATAACGTCGCACCGATCTCAAGTCAAGGATTCTCGCGGGCGGCCCCGTTTGCTGACAAAAAAAAAAAAAAATTCCATGGCGACATACCTGACCCATATCTAATTTTAAAAAGATAATATTAATTTTTAATAATTTAATTTTTATATAATATTCAAAAAAATATTCGGCAGCAAAGGACGTCATTTGAGCCCTTAACAGCCGATTAAATTTGGTTCTCTGTCCCTGTAACGGCGAGAAAAGCTATTAATGACCCACGATCACCTTTCTGAACGTCGAGAACGAAAATATTTTTCAAATTCTTGCTTTATCGGATTATCTGTAAAGAAGTTCTGAGACCAAAGAAAATTTTGGTGAGACCTTCGATGGTTAAGTTAGTGACTGAGGTCACAGTTGAAGAAAGGCTCAAATAAGTCTTATTTTATGTAGAAAAGAAGAATTTTCGAGAGAAGATATCCCTTTGAGAGTTAAGATAGCAATTTTAAGGGTTATCGCACATACCTATTTACTAAATGGATTCACCTTTTTAAAGGGATTGATTCTAGCATGATCACGTGGGATTGCGTGAGTCAAAAGATCTGCTAAGCCCTCGCGTGAATCTGGACCGGTTAGGGCTACGTCCCATCAGCCGATGAGGCTGTCGGGCGGCGCGCGTCGACGCTGTCGGGCGGCGCGTGTCTGGCGCTGTCGGGCGGCACGCATCAGAGAGGCGATTTCTTGAACCGCTGGGGACTGATCTGGCGGGAACTGGAAAATCTCGTCTTATCAGGGCCGAACCGAGTCGACCCAAGATGGCTGGGGCCAATCCCGTTGGCAAGGCAGTGCCGGGGTGCAGCCGAATCGACGGACTTGGAGGCGCCGAGGGCCGAGTTGGGCCGGCTGGGGATGGCCTTGGCCGACTCGGCGGAACTGGTGACGCCAGGGCCGAGTCGGGCCGGCCGAGGATGGCCTTGGCCGACTCGGCGGAACTAGAGACGCCGGGGCCGAGTCGGGCCGGCCGGGGATGGCCTTGGCCGACTCGGCGGGGCCGACTGCGAAGTGTCGAGGCCGGCTGGGAAGTGCCGGGGCCGACTAGGAAGTGCCGGGGCTGCCTAGCTTGGAGGCGTAGGGGGCCGACTAGGAGAGTGCCAGGGCCGCCTTGCTTAGAGATGTAGAGGGCCGGCTAGGAAGATGCCGGGGCCGCCTAGGAGGTGCCGGGCCGCCTAGCTTGGACACGTCGGGGCCGGCTGGGAGGTGCCGGGCCGCCTAGCTTGGACGCGCTGGGAAGTGCCGGGGCCGGCTGGGAAGTGCCGGGGCCGGCTGGGAGGTGCCGGGGCCGCCTAGCTTGGAGACGTAGGGGGCTGCCTAGCTTGGACACGCCGAGGCCGGCTGGGAAGATGCTGGGGGCGCCTGGCTTGGACACGTCGGGGCCGGCTAGAAAGATGTCGGGGCCGCCTGGGAGGTGCCGGGCCGCCTAGCTTGGAGGTGTCGGCCTTGGAGGTGCCGGCCTTTGGGGCCGTCGGTCTTTGGGGCCGTCGGTCTTGGAGGTGTCGGCCTTTGGGGCCGTCGATCGTCGGGTGTCGGCCTTTGGGGCCGTCGGTCTTTGGAGCCGTCGGCCTTTGGAGCCGTCGGTCTTGGAGCCGTCGGCCTTTGGGGCCGTCGGTCATGGGGCCATCGGCCTTCGGGGCCGTCGGTCTTGGAGGTGTCGGCCTTTAGGGCCGTCGGTCGTCGGGTGTCGGCCTTTGGGGCCGTCCAAAAAATTTTTTATTCTCCATATGGTCAACTGGCTCTATCAAATGCCCCCCACACTCCTTGAGCTTGCGTGCTCTGCATCAGCTAAGCGAAAGGAGTGTAGAACTTCAAGAAATTTTTTGGAGGCAAATTGATTACCTCAGGCTCGCCACTGGAAGCAGCGTACGCTAACTTTTTTGGGGGATGCTCGTCAGTTAGCCGTTGAGGCAAAGATGAAGCCGATGAGGCAAAGTTGAGGCCGTCAAGAACTTTTTGAACCCCGAAGGGTGACCAGAGGGCGCTTGGGCCAGGCTCAAGTGCCTTTTTCTTCAAAGAAATTGGTCTCCTTCTGCATGGTTAATCTGCCTCCCCAGGAAACTCTGTTGATTGGAATCCGCAGGTCTTGAGCTTGAGGGTGCCGACGCGGAGGCCGGTCTTTGGTGCCGACGCGGAGTCGGTCTTTGGTGCCGATGGGGAGTCGGTCTTTGGTGCCGACGCGGAGTCGGTCTTTGTTGCCGACGCGGAGTCGGTCTTTGGTAGTTTTCCTGTAACGCATTCAGATACTAATGAAAAGAAACTTTTTCTCAGTGTAGTATACTTAGCTTTTTCGCAGTTGTTTGCCTTCGCGGGTCTTTGGTGCCGACAAGGAGTCGGTCTTTGTCGCCGACGCAGAGTCGGTCTTTGTGCCGACATTGAGTCGGTCTTTGGTGCCGACGTGGAGTCGGTCTTTGTTGCCAATGCGGAGTCGGTCTTTGTTGCCTACGCGGAGTCGGTCTTTGTTGCCGATGCGGAGTCGGTCTTTGGTGCCGATGCGGAACCGGTCTTTGTTGCCGACGCGGAGCCGGTCTTTGTTGCCAACGCGGAGCCGGTCTTTGTTGCCGACGCGGAGTCCGTCTTTGTTGCCAACGCGGAGTCGGTCTTTGGTGCCGATGCGGAGCCGGTCTTTGGTGCCGACACGGAGCCGGTCTCTGCCTAAGAAATATACTCATCCCAAGAGCGTGATAAAACAAGGATATTTTGAATAATACTTTATTAAAGAATCAGCAAGCTACTGACAATACCATCCGCGTTTCGAATGCGGGGGAGAAGCTTCCCATCTTGATGCCAGCTTGCTTCCTTCCATCGGCTCCTCGAGCTGCTGCTCGCCCCTCATGAGATCATGCTATTGTTCCTTCCGTTGGGGCATTGTTGATGCAAATCTGAGGCGCTGGAGGTGGCGACGCACCCGGGGCCGTGAGGTTTCCTCGAACGAACTTGCCCAAGTGGCCCTGCTGGACAAACTTTTCAATGGCCCTCTTCAAATGGCGGCAATCTTCGGTATCATGTCCATAGTCTTGGTGATACCGGCAGTAAAGCTCTTTGTTGTGGGGTTTACTGACTTTAGGGGACGTGGGCGTTGAAAGTAAGGCTCCTCCTCAATCTCTAGCAGGATGTGGGAGATCGGAGCCGTGAGAGGAGTAAACCGCCCCTTAGGAACCAGCGCCTGGGGCCGGTGGTCAAAGCGACGGGGTGGTTTGAGCTGCCTGGATCGTTCCTCAGCTGGTTCCGTGGGTGTCGGCTTCTTGTTGGAACTCCTGTCGGCTTCCCTTCTGGACGAGTCAGCCTCGTTGGCGCGGATGTACTTCTGTGCTCGACTTAGCAACTCGGCGTAGGAGCCGGGAGGCTTTTTGTCCAGAGAAAAGGTGAAGCGGGATGGAAGGAGTCCCCGCTTCAGCGCCAGGGTGGCCACCGCATCGTCGAGATGGTAGACCTCGAGGGCGGCGGTTTTGAATCGGGACATGAAGTCCCGCAGTGACTCTCCTTTCTTCTGGCGGACGGAGAAGAGGCTGTCTGCCATCCTTGGGATCGGCGGCAGGCGTCAAAGTGGGCCAAAAATGCCCTCTCCAGCTCCCGAAAGGAGTCTATGCTGTGGGGGGACAGGCGTGAATGCCATGCACGGGCGGCCTTCCGCAGAGTTGCGGGGAAGGCCTTGCAGATGAGGGCGTCTGAGGCGCCCTGGACTTGCATCATAGCTTTGTAACTCTCGAGGTGGTCGAGAGGGTCAGTCGTACCATCGTACGGGCCCACCTGGGGGAAGCGGAACCTGGAGGGAACCAGTTCCTCCAGTATGCGGCGAGTGTAAGGAGGACGAGTGTCGGATTCTTTCTCCGGCTGATGGTTGATCTTCTTGGCGAGCTCGTCGAGGCGCCTGTTATACTCCTCCAGGCGTTCCTCCTCCTGGCGGTTGATCGTCGGGGCCCTCCGAGATGGCTCGAAGGAAGAAGAAGAAGAGGAGGCAGAAGGAGATGGAGACGGAAGTCGGGACTTCCGCCTGGGTTCCTCGTGATGATGTGGCTTGGGAGGAAACTCGTTGGGGCCATGGTCAGGGGACCATGGCCGCTTGGAGGGCTCGCGTCGAGGCTTCCTAGGGGAAACTTGACGTCGGCCGGTACCTCGCCGACCGACCTCCCGCCGAGGAGAACCTCCCCTGCCGACTGCTGGCTGGTGGGGGGAGCAGTCTTGTGCTGGGTGGCCACGGACTGCTGCTGCTGGAGCCCGTGAACCATGGCGGTGAGATTCTGGACTTGCTGGGAGAGGGTTGCCAGCTGCTCCGCCGTTTGGACAGCGGCGTCCGACGGCGGGCCGGCAACCGGAGGGTCAGCCGCAGGAGGATTGGCCTCCTGCTGCCTAACCGGTGAGGGAAGTCCCACCGGGTAGCTGACGGAGGTGTTCTGGGCTCGCGTCACCACCATGGCTTTTGAAAGAAGAGAGGGGATGAAAGATATAGCTCAGGGAGAACGTTCGCTACTTTTTCTTATCCCCCCTTCTGGCGCGCCAATCTGATGACGCTCAATCACCCCTTCTGGACGTCGGGAACGGAGGTGCTTCTCGAATCCTCGCTTCGCCGGGTTGCCTGCAAAGAAGTCCCAGGACCGGAGGGGGTCTCCGGTGGGACCCTTTGATGGCCAAGTTAGTGACTGAGGTCACAGCTGAAGAAGGGCTCAAGTGAGCCCTGTTTTGTGTGGAAAAGAGGGATCTCCGAGAGGAGGGATCCCTTTGAGAGTTGAGATGGCAATTTTTGGGGTTATCGCGCATACCTATTTACCAGGTGGATTCACCTTTTTATAGGGGTTGATTTTGGCATGATCACGTAGGATTGTGTGAGTCAGAAGATCTGCTGAGCCCTCGCGTGAATCTGGGCCGGTTAGGGCTACGTCCCATCAGCTGGCGGGGCTATCGGGCAGTGCGCGTCGGTGCTGTCAGGCGGCGCATGTCTAGCGCTGTCGGGCGGCGCGCGTAAGAAAGGCGGTTTATTGAACCGCTGGGGGCTGATCTGGCGGGAACTGGGAAATCCCATCTTGTCAGGGCCGAGCTGGGTCGACCCGAGATGGCTGGGGCCAATCCCGCTGGCAAGGCAGTACCGGGGCGGGGCCGAATCGACAGACTTGGAGGCGCCGGGGGCCGAGTCGGGCCAGTCGGGGATGGCCTTGGCCGACTCGGCGGAACTGAAGACGCCGAGGCCGAATCGGGCCGGCCGAGGATGGCCTTGGCCGACTCGGCGGAACTGGAGACGCCAGGGCCGAGTTGGGCCGGCCGGGGATGGCCTTGGCCGACTCGGCGGAACTGGAGACGCCGGGGCCGAGTCGGGCCGCCCGGGGATGGCCTTGGCCGACTCGGCGTAACTGGAGATGCCGGGGCCGAGTTGGGCCGGCCGGGGATGGCCTTGGCCGACTCGGTGGAACTGGAGACGCCGGGGCCAAGTCGGGCCGCCTGGGGATGGCCTTGGCCGACTCGGCGGAACTGGAGACGCTGGGGCCGAGTCGGGTCGGCCGGGGATGGCCTTGGCCGACTCGGTGGGGCTGTAGACGCCGGGGCCGAGTCGGGCCGGTCGGGGATGGCCTTGGCCGACTCGATGGAACTGGAGACGCCGGGCCGAGTCGGGCCGGCCGGGGATGGCCTTGGCTGACTCGATGGAACTGGAGATGCCGGGGCCGAGTCGGGCCGGCCGGGGATGGCCTTGGCCGACTCGGTGGGGCTAACTGCGAAGTGTCGGGGCCGACTGGGAAGTGCCGGGACCAATTGGGAAGTGCCGGGGCCACCTAGCTTGGAGGCGTAAGGGGCCGGCTAGGAGAGTGTCGGGGCCGCCTAGCTTGGAGACGTAGAGGGCCGGCTAGGAAGATGTCGGGGCCGCTTGGGAGGTGTCGGGCCGCCTAGCTTGGACACGCCGGGGCCGGCTGGGAGGTGTCGGGCCGCCTAGCTTGGACGCACCGGGGCCGGCTGGGAAGTGCCGGGGCCGCCTGGAAAGTACCGGGGCCGCCTAGCTTGGAGACGTAGGGGGCCGCCTAGCTTGGACACGCCGAGGCCGGCTGGGAAGATGCTGGGGGCGCCTGGCTTGGACACGCCGGGGCCGGCTAGGAATATGCCCGGGCCGCCTGGGAGGTGCCGGGCCGCCTAGCTTGGAGGTGCCGGCCTTGGAGGTGCCGGCCTTTGGAGCCGTCGGTCTTGGAGCCGTCGGCCTTTGGGGCCGTCGGTCGTGGAGGTGTCGGCCTTTGGGGCCGTCGGTCGTCGGGTGTCGGCCTTTGGGGCCGTCGGTCTTTGGAGCCGTCGGCCTTTGGAGCCGTTGGCCTTTGGAGCTGTCGGCCTTTGGGGCCGTCGGTCTTTGGAGCCGTCGGCCTTGGAGGTGTCGGCCTTTGGGGCCGTCGGTCTTTGGAGCCGTCGGCCTTTGGGGCCGTCGGTCGTCGGGTGTCAGCCTTTGGGGCCGTCGGTCGTGGGGCCGTCGGCCTTTGGGGCCGTCGGTCTTGGAGGTGTCGTCCTTTGGGGCCGTCGGTCGTCGGTGTCGGCCTTTGAGGCCGTCCAAAAATTTTTTTATTCTCCATGTGGTCAACTGGCTCCATCAGCTATATCTTTATCTGCTGAATACATACTCAATCACATTGCTATTGATTCTGAAAGTCCTAGATTTGCAGGCTCAGCATTTATTATCAATAGAATCGATAGAGCTATATTGACGGTAGGAAGCCTCGGCCTTTGACTCTTCTATTTCTTTGACCGAGCTTTATACTGCATGGGCTGGCATCTCTTACGCCATTCGAATCCTTCGTGCTCATAGTCTCTTCGTTAAAGGAGACTCTTTTACTATCATTCGATGGCTCAAACAAGACTGCTGTGATCATACTTAAATCAACCCTTTGCTCCATGACATTCGGTCTATCCTTCAGAATGCTCATGGATTCCAAATCCATCATGTCTACCGAAAAGCCAACTCTGTGGCTAACTGGATTGCGGTCTCTGTAGCCTATCATTCCGGGTTTAGATTTGGAAGCAGAGAGCCCTTACCCTATTATACTTAAACAAAGTTTACTTTTTGATCTATCAAAATTGACTCACACTAGAATAGTGACCATCAACTTGTATCAAAAAAAAAAAAAAAATTATACATGCAAGCGTATCGAAATGCATGAGGGTAAGATTCATGCCCTAGCGAGAGGGGCAAGGTTTGATCATATTTTTTTTATTTATATGGATCTCAAATTTACTTTATTCTTTTGTTTTAATTTAAATATAAAAAAATTAAATTTAAACTTTGCTATAAATCTATATAATTATGTATGTATGTACATACATACACATATATTTATATGCCTGCATAAGTGCGCATATCTATATATATATATATATATATAAATGGGAGGGCAAAACTGAGAAGTTGGATGATGGGAGGAGAATGATGTTGAGATCAAAGTAACAACTAGGATAATGGAACGTCTTCTTGGATGAAAATTTGCTTGCTTAGGCAATGTTTGATAAAAACTAGGGCACTTGAAAAGAACCGGAGTTTTTCCATGTAAGCTGACGTGAATATCGATCCCCTCCCCTCTCACAGTTGTCATCGACAAGGATGCAAGCCTAATTTGTTTGTTGTAGAACACATTGCACATCTTTTTGGCTTCTTGGACCCTCCGAACATCCATGGTTTGTATATATATATATATAAAAAGTGCGATCAAGAATCCAATCACAATGCTGCTAGATCGATGTGTGACATGAGACTATCCAATAAATGAATCAAAATGAATGCACGATAGAAAACAAATCTTAGAATTAAACTTTGAAGCTATGACAATCGATGTATACATCCACCAAATGGGATAATAAACTATCTATAATGTTATTAGTAACAATGACACAAAAATATGCTAATTGGTTACATCTAAAAATATGGCAACAATTTGCATTGTTATGGAAAAGCTAAACCTAGATGTCCACTTCAAATAATGCAATTTGGATGATAAAGACTAACGGTATATAATGCAATTTTGATGATAAAAACCATCGATGTATGTTATATCTATAGCTAGCAATTAACAAGCTAATCAAAAATCAAGTGCATGTTTGATATTAAATATAAATTTCTGTGGTGGAGCAAGTAGAGTGCATGGGCCTTGCAAGTGATTGAGGAAAGAAACAAGATTTTCGATCAAAGAACTGCTTAAGCTAATTATTAAAAAGGTATAATTTGACCAGATATTGGAATAAAGAAAGAACAAACATAGACACTTTGTTTGGTTGATGATTAAATTATAGAAATTTTAATTTAGTCAAGCGATATAAATGAATGAATGCATTATTAAATTGCTTTGATTAAGATTGATTGGGATTGACAACAACACATGCTCTAAGTAGCTATTAAATGTTTGAATTTTTTTTGTTATAATAATTCTTTTGATTGTAGTTTAATGATTAATTTATATAGGTGGCACCATTGGTATCCACTATATATGGCAGCTTGTTTATGCCTCAAACAAGGGTCCACCGCTAAGGCTTAGAGTGCAACGAGATCAAGGTTATTTTAGAATATGGCTTCATGTTAATAATATAATATCAATAAAATAATGTTTCATAGTAACATCCTACGTGCGTGCATGGCCATTTGGCAGTATTATTGAATGTTGAAGATAAAACATCAAGCATGCATAATTAATGATTGTAGAAAAATGATAGCGTAAAATAATAAATATAAGTTACAATCTTATATTAGAAAATATCTATGCTGGAATTCAATAAATTAGGATGATAATTTACTCCATTGATTGTAAAATATAATAAATAATAATGTTAAATAAAAATAAAGAATTTAAAGATTTTTTTGCCCATAAGTTAAGCCAACATAAGAGTTTAATAAAAGAATAAAGTATACTTTTGGTTCTTAAATTTTGATTGTTATATTAAGTCTTTTATGATTTAAAAATATTTGTTGTATAAGAATAATATATCAATTGTTTTATTAATTTTAATAGCTTCAAAAGGTCAACAATGTAATATTTTTAAAATATAAAAAATTAGAATGTAATAATTGATAGTTTGAGAATCAATAGTATATTTTTTAAAAGAATAACTACATAAAATATGGGTTTACTTTGATATATTGTTTAAATGTAGAATAACTTTTGATTCTTAATTTATAAAACCATCTTCTTTTTTTTCATTCTAATGCTATTTTGCCATGGCACTAATCAGGAAAAGAAACATCAAAATATATAATTTGAAAATAAAAATATTTTTAAATATTGTAGATCAAAATCTTATTAGAGAAAAACAAAAACCCAATATATACAAGAGCAATAACACCGAGAATCAATCCCTTAACTTCAATGCGAAAAGTTAAATAATCATTAAAAACAAAAATTTAATCCCCAGAGTCTCCACATCACTGCTGTCTTCCTTCGGTGCTTAGCCCCTGGTTTTGGAATCCCCGCACCTGCGTCCATTGTACGATGAATTTAGTTGCGTCCGTTTGTCTCTGCTACACAACGTACAAATTCACCGATGCATCGAACTTTGGTTCATTTTGGATGCATCTGCCCGGATATTTGATTCCTAGTGAGCAGTAATCAATATCAACAATTGAAAGTAACGATTTCAAATCTTATGTTTACTAACTTTTCTTCATGCAATCTGTTCTCGTTTCAGTTTAATGGTCGATCGCGTTATATATATATATAATAACTAACTTGATCGAGCACCATTACATGCATGCGTTATGGACGTTTTTGATTTAATTATATTTACTAGCTTACATATCCCTTGCATGAAAACATTTGGTATTCAAAGAATATATATTAATTTATAATTACATTTAAATATTTTTAAAAAATATTTATCGATTTGATAAAATAAATAGCTATGCTAACTTTTTAATTTTTTATAAAATTAAGCTTCAACCTCATCATTCAAAAATTTCTTTCGTTGACATCACTGACATATAGCTGAAAGCATTATAGAAAAAGGGTAGTAAGGTATATCTTAGTAAGGGTACTTCAAAACTTTATTTTCTATATTTATATTCATTGACGCGATAATATGTTTGTAAGTAGCAATAATGGTTATAGATAATTTTTAAAACTATGAATTACTGAATGCAAATCGTTTACCTTATTTTCAATGTCATATATATGCCTCTCATCAGGGTTAGGAAGCAAATTTCCAATTCTATTATAATTTTACCCATTTAATCTAAAAATGTATGGTGAGTTAGCATTATTTATATGTTATCAATCTATCCACCCTTTAATGTAGATGTAAACTTTCATATTGTACACTTGAATATTCTCTTTAAACTTTGCACCCATTATTATGGCTAAGAAAATCAACAAGCACTTTTGGAGGTTGCATTGATAATGATAATTGTAATCTATTATCCAAACAATATAATGATAACTTTGGTTTTAATGATTTATTTGATTTTTATGTCATTTTATTACACCATAAAATTGCACCGCAATACTTATGTGTGTAAAAGGTCTAAGATTTCAAGAGCCTGAAAGGTTTCATATAAATAGTTCATAATTATGTGTGAATTATATTATGCTTATTAAATAATAAAAGGTTACAATACAAATTCAAAAATTAAGATTCTTACCTTAAATTTTAGTGCTTTCAGTCACTTAATAATAACATATGTTGGCCCTTTTACGAAGATCTGCTCACTGCTCATAATTTATCATTGAGTTTGTATATGCATAATAGACACACTAATATATGGTACTAAATATATAAAAATGTTTAAAAACTCATTTGCATATTAAGATTGATTTTGTTTAAAGGGCATGTCCCTCCTTTTGACAGCATTTAGAGCATAAGGAAGGCATGGTGGTAGCATTACCGATGTTGGAAGAAAGTCGAGACATTTGAATAGTAACACTATGTTTAGCTCTAGTAAAAGGCACATCTATTTTACACAAATAAATAGTTGATTAAAATTTAATAAAACATTCATGAGCATTGATGAATTCATATATGTCTAACCTTGGATTTCAATAGATAGGTAGCATTTATGGACTCTTTTATTGGATGCTCTATAGGGTTTTTTTTTTTTTTTGCAACTAAATTCATAAATATAACAAACATGCTAGCAAATGAATGCATAATAAATTAAAATTAATATTAATCTTTAAAACTCATCCATTTTATTGCATGATGAATTTTGTTTGACATTTTTGTCTTTAATCTTTTCTTTTCAAAGATTATATTCCTCTTTCTATAGCACTCCATATAAATTTTAGGTTTCTTATTGTCACAGTTGTTGTTATGGTGCAATTATTGATATAATAATATAGAAGGATATAATCTTAAACTTAAATAGTAACTTGATTATTATATTAACCTTTGAAATAGTAACTTGATTATTATATGGTGCAATTATTGATATAATAATATAGAAGGATATAATCTTAAACTTAAATAAAGATGAATATGGTAAGCTCAAGAAAATATAGCAACAACAACAAATTAAAATGAAGAAATTAAATAATCTATGTTGCAATATATTTGTTGCAATATGCATTTTACATGTGTAACCTGTGAAGATGTTTGTATTTGATGAGATTGAAGTAATTAAGAAAGTCTTATTAAATTGAATTTACATAATGTCAATAAGGATGAACAGCATATAATGAAAAATTGTTTAAAGTTTCATATTTTAATTGCTCCAGACAAATAATGTTAGATAAACCTAAGACAAACTATGAAAAGCTTGTAAAAGAGTAATGTAACAATTTGAGGTTTCAAAGTCTCTAAATTCAGGGTCTTAAAAGGTCTAAATTTAAGCATCAACTTAAAAAAAGATTCAATTTATTGTCAAGAAGGAATATTGAGAGGCCTACTATTTATATTAAAGAAAGCTATTACAAAGCATGCAAGTTATAGGAATATCTACTCTTACTAAACCATGTGATTAATTAAGAAAATTCAGCTTTATCTATAAGATTTACTGAAATAAAAATACATGCCAAAGATGATAAACCCAAACTGTGGATTTACAATTTCAAACATTATAAAAGAGAAATACGAAAGAATGAGATTTTAAAGTCTTTGAATTTAGGGTTCTAAAAGATGAAAATTTAAGCATGACTTAGGGGGAAGTTTAACTCATCATCAAAAATAGAACAGTAGGAGGCTAACTATTTGCATCAAAGAAAGCTATACTAAAGTGTGGAAGCGATGGAAATGGCTACTTATACCAAAGTAGCTAAGTAACGAAGAAAACTAAACCTTATCAATAAGTTTTACTAAAATAATTATAAAACATAGAAGTAATCTCTAAAATAGAATGGACTTATAGGCCTTATCAAATAGTCATGAATAGATGAAACTAACCTAGCATAAATACATAAAAAATTATGATGAAAAGGAAAATATACAAAATTTGAAAACAAAGAAACTAAAACAAATTACATGAATTATATAGAGAATAGTTTGAAGATCAAGCAGGCAATAAAGAAGATATGATAGAGAAAATTAATTTGCAATGAAGATATACATGACCTGTGAAGCATCGATAAAGTAAAGAAGATACTGAAAATTAATACAAAATATATGTTGAATATCAGGTAAGAAGGAAGGAAGGTACAAAAAAGAAAACTAGTTTGCAATGAAAGCAAAGGCACCTAAAGTGTGCAACAGCTTTAAAGTAAAAAAAAAAAAAAAAACCAAAAATTAATAGCCTAGTAGAAGTGCATAAATGGAATAGAAAAGAAAATGAAATGCTTTGCAACTTAATAAATGGATGGCTTCTAAATTAATAGTATAGACATCTGGCAATAACAAAACCACACAATTACCTTGCACTCCTATAAAAAATTAACAATACATATAGGGATGGGGTAATACCAAGAACATGGCAGCATATATTTAACTTTCATTAGTATTATATATTCTACATCTCTGAAGTGCCAAATGAAACAAAATGAAAGAGTCGATCATATGGCAACAATCAAGCCCTATACCTCCAACTTTGGAACGCAACTTCTCATAGTATTTTCATTAGCATCATATTTTTAGTAAAAGGTCGAATGGTATTCTAATCACTTTTGTTAAAATAATTAAAGATATTGAAAAGAGAGATAAACTAAAGGTGCTATTAGTATCATAAATATAAAGGAAAGCACTTGGCAAGGCAGATGGCTGCGACTTTCTTCTCACAGTTGTAGCTTTCTAAGTTGTAAGCCAACTGGCTTCTGGATTCCCTCCTCTAAGAGGATGGGAGACCACAAAAATTCAAATATTAGAAAGCCATCCATAGATCTTAGACAAGAGAATGTGCAGACGAATAAGTGCTCAACTCCTTTTCGCCCGGGGGAATCTGATCAAAAAATAGTACCATGGAATACTATCACCATCATAAATGGTAGGCGATTCAAATGATAGCAACCACCACCAAAAGATTCTGCAGTGGGTTTCAACATAAATCACCTCGCCAAACTTGATTTCCATGCAAATGATGTAAAGACCACTTCCATTTTAGCAAAAAGTATTATATCTTTTCCTTGTAGCTAAATCACTGTGGTGTTGATAGGTTGTATATAAAATTTTCATTGGTTAAATTCTTTATACCACTTTCAGTAAATGGAATACTGGAAATGCTTGGTGAACTCAAATAATTGTCAACTTTTTCACCAATAGACATCAACCTGCAGGTGTGTAAGTTGATGTCATGAAGAAGGAGTTGATCTCAAAAATATCTTGAGATGCTGACTTATCTGAAATGTTGCATTGATGAATTAGGACTCAGCAATGTTATGTATATGTGTTTTTGGCGCTATTGTTATATATCATTGCTAAATTCATCATTTTATGTTATTTCTATGTGTTGTTTGTGAAAATACACTATTGGTCCTTGAATTTTTTCTCAAAATTCATTTTGGTTCTGAAACTTTTGTTGTCACAAGTTTCTATTGTCTTAAAAGAATTACAATCCTAACATTTTATTACATGAGGTTGGTTAAAACTAATGTTTGACTTTGATGCGAACTTATGGGTTGTGACTTATCTTATACAGCAAGTTAATAACAGCTCAAATGACAGTCCTTGTATATACAATCAGATGGTATATCATCTATTCTAATTGATCGCATCATTCTTAAAACATAAAAGGATTAAATTATGGCAATGAAAAGTTTGAGGATTAAAATAAATTTTGAATGAAAGTTTGAGTATTAAAAGTATATTTTAATGTACTTTTCTCTTTTCCTGCTGTTTCATTTAAGACAAATTAATTATGTAATCTAATTTTGTTATACATTCTGGAATCTCAGTTAAACACTTAAAAGAATTCTTCACACAATTTCATATCAATCTTTCTCGGTTCATTTGTTCTTACATGATCCAGTGGTTATTATGACAGAAAAGCTAAACATGGCACAGCACAAGCCGCAAGTTACTGCAAAATTTAGGAGGCAGGGTGTTTAGTGCCTCAGCGGCTGGTCATAGAAGTCTTGGTCATGGAGCTTGTGATGCCCTTCCCAATAATTTTATCGAAAATTGAAAGTTGATTGTATAGTTTATAATCAGTTAAGGAAGATGGATAAGTACCAATTGAATTTCTTTTGAGCTGTGGTGGCCCAAGTTGGTGTGAACCTTGTCCATCTTGCTTTCTTATAACAAAACGGACTCGTGAGTGCTGCGAGCCTGGGCTTGAATCGTTAAAATATGGTATCAAAGTCACGCATCAGCCGGAAGTGCAGGAGCTAAGTATCACACAGGGTAAAGTGCTACATCGATGGGAACCACCTCTTGAACCTGTGGGGGGCCACCTCTAGAATCCTGTCTACCTAGTGGTTGTGTTCAATTGCCCCTGGCAACGAGGACATCGCCTTTCTAAGGGATAGATTGTGATGCCCCTCCAATAGTTCCATATCAAGAAATTGGGAGTTGGTTGTATGATTTATAACTAGTTAAGGAAGATGGACAAGTACTAATTGGATTCTTTTTAGGCTATGATGATCCAAATTGGTGTAGACCTTGTCCATCTTGCTTTCTTATAACGAAACGGGCTCGTAAATGCTGCGGGCCTAGGCCGGACCGTTACAAGCTTATTGCAAGTTGAAATGGCCAACAAGATGCTACCTATATAACAAAATTAAAATTTTAATCTCAAACTATTTAAGACCAGCTATCTGAATCTCAAACTCATCGGACGACTGGCCTAGTTCAAAGCCTCTTGTGCTTCCAATATGTCAACCAACGTTTTGGCTGGGCTGCTGCTATTGGGCATCCACTGAAGAAGTATTCGTTTGGACTACAAATTTGCTCATTCATTCGGATCTCAGGCATGCTGCCACTTAATCACGCATGTCGAGATATTAAGTAATTTTACTGGCAGTTTGTTACGGTTAAATGAATCATTCTTTTGTCCAAGATTTTTTTTTAATTACAGTTACATTTTCATCTATTTATCATGAAATTTGAATGTCAAGAGAATGGCCATTAAGGGATTTTTTTACGTAAAATATTTGATCTGATGACCATCGCATCTTCCTCTCCGACCTGGGCTGCAAGCCAACAGTGGATCTAAGGGTGCAAATGGGCTGGACCAAATGGGCTGGTAATTAATGGCCGAATTTGCTTTTGGACCGGTTTCTTGTCCTTGCTGCCACCTTTCAAGCAGCGTGGCGGAACGAAGTCCCTAAAATACGGGAACTAAGAGTGTTTTTCATGAGACGGAACATGTAGTAAAATCTTAAGCTCATCAGTTGATTCAATTAATTTTTATTCAAATTTTTGAATCATGTAGTTTCAATATGTTAATAGAGTTAATTGAAGCAATAACTCAATTTGTAGCATTATAAATAGTATTAGAGCCAATCATGCACCAACAATTCTGCTTGGGAATAAATTTTTACTAGCTTGTGACATGCCAGAATCTCGTATTATAAGAAAGAAAGATTATGATACCCTAAATTTAGTGCCATTTTGGATGAAAAATAAAATATTATTTACTTATAACTTTAAGTCTGCTTGTTACTTATTAACTTTCATTCGAGTTTTTGGACCATGGTTTTGGTCCGCTAACAAAATTAATTAAACCAACATGTGACTTAGGGAGTTCCAAAATATTTCTCTCTTTTTTTTTTTTTTTTTTTCTTATCATCATCTAGGGGGTTTTGAATATAAAATATCACACCTAACTTTCGTTCTTTTCATGGTTGGATGGTTTTAGTTGAGGTAAAAAACAATGTTTTGGTTGAGTAAAACCTATTCTACAAAAGGTTTTCAGGGCAATGATTGCTAATAACTGTTGTAAATGGGCCAAGCTTGGGGAAAAAAATGCGACATTTTGGGGCCTTGGTTCTCAATTATGGGACATTTAGGAGTTGGCATGGTCCAGCCCTAAATGATTTATTGTTCTTACCGCTATTTCATTGATCCTCAAATCTTTTAAGATTATAATTACAATATATATATATATATAATGTGTCTGGTAAAAGTCATATGGAGGTTAACAGCCAAAATTATCTAATGGTAGAAGTTGATAAGGTGCCAACGGCTTCGGCTCTTAGGCGGCCCAAGCTCATAAGCAGCCCTAAGGCGGCTCCAATTCATAAGCGGCCCTAAGGCGGTCCCTGCTCCTAGACGGCTTCAGCTCATAAGTGGCTCTGAGGCGGCCCCAGTTTATAAATGGCCCTGAGGCGGTCCCTGCTCCTAGGTGGTCCCAGCTCATAAGCGACCCTAAGATGGTCTCAGCTCTTATCTTATCTTATCTCCAAGATCAATTCAGCCTTCCAAGCAAGCCTTCATTATGACAAGGCCGAGCCCACTAGCCACCTTTGATTCATATATATCTAATAGGACAAACTCCATTGGTTCTGGCATAAGCCTAAGAAGTCATAATCCATCATGAAGCATTAATGACTCTAATCAGATAAGCCCAAAAAGTCGTCATCTGCCATAAAAGTACCAATCATCAAGTTCAGATGAGATAAATCCTACTAATTCTTCCATTCACAAAGTCATGGCTCATCATGAGGTTCCAAAGCTTCCTAAGCAAGTTACACAAACCCCAAGTATCAATAAAACAGGTAAAAAGGACCTCTGACCAAGGTATGAACACTCAAGCATTTAGAGAGTTTTTGGATTTTTTCTTCCTGACTCTCTCTTTCGAGCTTTCTTAAGCTCACGGCTGTAATCCTGATCACTGACTTGAGCGTCGGAGGGTCCCCGCTGGAATATCTAGTTCCCAAAATTTCTTGCAGATCTCGGCATCGAGGTGAGGCTTCTTCGGCGAACTCACGGCACGTCCATTGGTGCTCAAAGATGTCAGCTCAAGGTGATCAAACATCATATATATATATATATATATATATATATATATATATATATACTATTTAACTTTGATATATGAAAGTTGTTAATATACTTAAAAAAAAAAAATAAACTCCAAATTAAACATTCATTATCTTTGAAAAGATTGGCTCTATATAATAATAGCAGCAATAACAATAATAAAATTTTAATTTTAAAGTATTTAGTATTGGTTACATAAATTCTTTTCTCTAATCTATCTTGTTTAGAATTTAAATTATTTTTTATTATTTTATTATTTTTGCTATACTTCTTTCTCTATTTTTTCTATATATAAATCACTCTTTCATTCTAATGCATCTTTAAGTCTACATTGCAAATATTCAAACTATCTTAATCGTTATTCTCTTAATTTATTCTTAATTAATTTTTCTAATTTTTTATAAATAATTTTATTTATATTTTATATTTTCTTATATTACTATAAATCTATCTTAATATTTTAATTTTAATTACATTCATCTTCTGTATATATACTTTTTACACCCAACATTATGTATTATAAAGTATAGATAATCTTATAATTATTTTACAAGATTTTCCTTCCAACTTAATAAATATTGTACCATCATATAATATTTCCATTATACCTTTCTATTTTATCTAACCTAATTTATTCTTATATGGAACATCATGTTATACTTTTTTTTTCTTTTGAATAATTAATCCTAAATATAAAAAATAATTATTTTTAAAAACTTTATAACTTTTATTTTTTTACTCTATAGTTATTTTTAATTATATTAAAATTACATTTCATGTATCTCATCTTTGTTTACTTAATCTAAAAGCCTATTTATTGCTTTTTTAAATAACTAAAACTTATAATTAGCCTAATCTTAGTTTCATTTACAAATATTTATTCATCTACAACAAATATCATATAATGTTAATAGAAAAGAAATTAATTATTTTAAAAATAAAAAACTCTTATAAAATTGTTTAATAATTTTGTAAAATGAAAAAGTGAATTTTTTAAGTCTAATATAGATAATTCTTCTTTTTTTAGAAAAAAAATGATTGGACTGTTATATAATTAAAGAGTAAGAATAGAACAAAGAGACTAAGAAAAGAAAGTATTAATATGTTTCTCTTATTCCATCTGGGTATCTCAAATACAACTCCATGCCATCTATTTATAGGCATAAAAAAAGATGTTACATTCATTAATGTTAATAAGCATTTATATGGGTAATGCCAATAGACATAACCTCCTCTTGGAATACCAATGGACATCCATGTTATTGGTAGTATTATAACACTCCCTTGGATGTCCATTTATTGATCAAGAAAAATTCTTAGTGAAGGAAAGAGTACATCATTCATGTCTTTTATTGAGAGGGGATAGTGCCTCATTAAAAACCTTGCTAAAAAAACTCAATGGGACAAAATCATAGCTAAGAAAAAAGAGTACAGTATTTTGCTCTTTTTTTTACTGCATCTCTTGATATACTTTCCTTAAAATTATCATTCAAGATCCTTGAGTCGTCGTAGTCTAATATTTTGGGCTAACTCTTCAAATCTCTTTGTAGATAGTGCTTTCGTAAATAAATTAGAGAGATTATCGTTGGATCGAACTTATTGAACATTAATAGCACCACTATTCTGAAGTTATGAGTAAAAAAGAACTTTGGGGATATCTGTTTTGTTCTGTCACCTTTGATATATCCTCCTTGCTATATTATTCTCATACAAAATAGTTGGTAACTTTTTTTGAGAGGATAATCCACATGTCTTCTGAATGTGTTGATTACCGATCTAAGCCATACATATTTTCGGCTTGCTTCATGAATTGCCAGAATTTCGGCATGGTTAGATGATGTAGCCATAATTGTTTGCTTTGTAGAATGCCATAAAATAATAGTGCCACCATATGTAAAAACATAATCCATTTGTGATCGACCATTATAAGGATCAAACAAATATCCTGCATCTGCAAAAGTTACCAACTCGGATTTGGACCAATTTGAATAATACAAACCCATATCTATTGTACCTCTGAGGTATTGAAATATTTGCTTAATACCTGTTCAATGCTTCCTTGTAGGTGAAGAACTATATCTTCCTAACAAGTTTACTGGAAAAGATATATCAAGTTGAGTGTGAGTCGCAAGATACATTAATGCACCTATTGCGCTAAGATATGGTACTTCAGGACCAAGTAGTTCTTCGTCATCTTCCTTAGGTCGAAAATGATCTTTATCAATTTCAAGTGACCTTACGAACATCGGAGTACTCAATAAGTGTGCTTTTTTCATATAAAACATTTTAAGTATCTTTGTTGTATAAGCAGATTGGTGCATAAAAATTCATTCTTAAGATGCTCGAGCTACAAGCCAAAAGCAAAATTTTATTCTTCCATGTTCTTTCATTTCAAATTCCTATTTTAGGCAATATGCTACCCTTTGAAGCTCTTCAGGAGTTCCAATTATATTCAAATTATCAACATATACTGCAATGATCATAAATTATAATCCAGATCTCTTTATAAAGACATAAGGACATATGAGATTATTGTTATAGCCTTGTTTCAATAGGTATTCAGTCAAATGATTGTATTGTTTTAACCCATAAAGAGACTTATGCAATTTTATCAAATAAAGTTCTCTCGAATTAGAGTTAGACTTTTTAGGCAATTGTAATCCTTATAGGATTTTCATATAAATATCATTGTCAAATGAGCCATATAAATAGGCTATCACTATATCCATAAGACGCAATTCAAATTTTTCATGCACTATCAGACTAATCAAATACCGAAAAGTTATTGCATCCACCACAGGATAATAAGTCTCTTTATAATCAATACTGGGTCTTTGTGAGAACCCTTGGGCAATTAGTCATGCTTTATACCTCACAATTTCATTATCCTTATTTCGCTTTCACATGAATACCCATTTATATCCTACAGGTTTTACACTAGCAAGTGTTTAGATAATCGGTCCAAAAACTTTACGTTTCGCTAGCGATTTTAATTTAGAATTGATTGCATCCTTCCATTTTGGCTAATCTTATCGATATCTACATTCTTCCATAAACATTGGATCATGATCCTCATTTTTATTTTTAATATTTTGCGCAACATAATATGCAAACTTATCATCGATGATCATCTTATATCGGTTCAATCTTTTCCCAGTCATAATATAATTGATAGAGATTTCTTTATTTTCTTTGATTTTAGGTACCTTATTCTTTGCTCCTTTTTTTTGCAAGAGTTTTTATCTTTGAACCAACTGGTCTACCACGCTTTACTTATCCCTTTGTCTCATTAGCAGTCGTAGGTTATCCTTCAGGAATAATAATTCTGATTGGAGCATTTGCAGCTGGTATATGTGACTTTGTCACTCTTTTAAGGTCAATAAATGCGTCTGACAGTTGATTTGCTAATTTTTATATGTGAATTATCTTCTGAACTTCATGTTCATGTTGTTTTGTATGAGGATCAAGATAGGACAATGATAATTCATTTTAACTAATTTCTTTTATCAACTACTTATTTCTCCTCCTAATATTAGAAAAATAGACTCACCAAAATGACAAAACATGCCGTAAATAAATCTCCTATAGATGGTTTAAGATGTTTAATTATAGATGAAGATTCATACCCAACATATATCCCTAACCTCCTTTGAGGTTCCATCTTAGTGCGTTGTGGTGGAGCAATTGGAATATAAACCGTACATCCAAAAATTCTTAGATGAGAAATATTTGGTTTCTAACCATAAACCAATTGTAATGGAAAGAATTCATGATAATTTGTTGGCCTGATGCGAATAAGTGCTTCTGCATATAAAATAGCATGTCCACATATAGACAAAAAAAGTTTTGCTCTCATAAGTAATGATCTTGCAATTAATTAGACCCGTTTGATAAGCGATTCTACGGGATGTTTAACAGTGATTCCAATAGCAGTACAATAATCATTGAATGCTTGAGAAGTAAATTTACCAGCATTATCAAGGCATATTATCTTAATAGAATTATCTAAAAAATGAGTGCGTAATCGAATTAATTGCGCTAGTACACTACAAGAAAATAGCATATTAGCGATGCTAATTAGTGACAACAAAAATAGCATCACTAAATAGCGATGCAACAACGATGAAAAAAATTAGCAACAACTTAACGATGAATTAGCGATGAACAAAATTAGCGATGCAAATGTTATTGCTAATGTGTCGCTAATTAGCAACGCAAAGAGTAATTAGCAATGCCAAAACATCATCGTTAATTAGCAATGCCCGTGCGCATCCTAGTGACGCAAAGTGCATTGCTAATTGACGATGACAATAGCGATGCCCTGACTGGCATAGATAAAAATATATATTTTTAAAAAATTATCATATAAGCATTCTTATAGCGACGTAAGAAAGGACGTCGCTAATTAACGACACCTAGGCTGGCGTAGCTAATTAGCAATGCCTTCTACGATGCGAGGTGCATCGCTAATTAGCGACGCCAGCTCTTTTAGCAGAACAACCCAGAATAATATTGTATTCCATCCTTATTCTATGATAAACAACAACCAAACAAGGCCTTTGGATGAACCAAACAATGTTCCAACCAAAGTCATATTTTCCATCGTAACAAATATTTCCATCTGAAATTCTTATATAACCTACAAATAAAACATAATCTTTTTCTTCATATTTTTTTATAAACATATTTAAATATGCATAAGGATCTATTTTAAAGCATATCATGAAGAATATTAAAATGCACCAACCTGATGAAGCCCTTCAGGTTTAGATCAAATCTAAATCCATGTGGAGCACTTATCAATCAAAGCCTGCCCCAAGAACTGAATTGCCCTCATCACTATCAGAATCCAAATCCAAATTCATATGGAGCACTTATCAATCAAAGCCTTCCCCAAGAACTGAATCACCCTTGTCACTATCGGAATCGATAGTAAAGGGCCATAAGGAAGTGAAGAACCTCCCTGGCATAGTACCTTATCGCCATATCTGACTGTCATCACCGATTTGACCATCAGATATACTGAGTTGATTCAGTTGAGATGCTTTATAAAGTGCAACGCTAGTATGTCCACCCCGATCCAAATTAGGAGGATTGTGATGGCGCACGCGACCTTTACACACTCCATCTTGGCGTTGGAGACACCATTCCAAAAAATGGCGATGATGACATGGTGTTCACTACAAGAAAATTATGAAATAATGATGCAAATAATCATCGCAAAATAATGACAGAATTGTGACGCAATTGCGACCTACAAAATCTGCGATGAATTCATCTCCATTTAGCGATATATTAAATCAGTCACTAAATAGCAACGCATTTAGCGACTCCCAAAAAAATCTATTGCTAAATAGCGACTCTATTAGTAACGCATTATAACGACACAATTCTTGCGTCGCTATTTAGTGACTCATAAAAATGCGTCGCTAACTAGCAACGAATAATCATGCGTCGCTAAATAGCGATGCAAAATTGCATTACTATTTAACGATGCATAATCGTGCGTCGCAAAATAGTGACGCAAAATTGCGTAACTATTTAGCGACGCATCAAAATGCGTTGCTAAATGTGTCACTATTTAGCGACGCACCGTAATGCATCACTATTTAGCGATGCATTTTGATGCATCGCTAAATAGGATTTTAGGGTTTTAGAGTTTTAGGTTTATGGTTTTAGGGTTTTATGCATCACTATTTAGGGTTTCTAGGGTTCAGGATTCAGGGGTTTAGGGTTTAAGGATTCAGGGGTTCAGGGTTTTAGGGTTCAGAGATTCAGGGTTCAGGGATTAATTAGCGACGACAATAGTGATGCCTTGACTGGCATAGCTAAAACTATTTTTTTAAAAAAATTATCATATAAGCATTCTTATAGCGACACAAGAAAGGATGTCGCTAATTAACAATGCCTAGACTGGCGTAGCCAATTAGCGATGCCTTCTGTGATGTGAGGTGTATCGCTAATTAGCGACGCTAGTCAGGGCGTTGCTAATTAGTGACGCCATTAGCGATGCCCTGGCTAGCGTAGCTAAAAACACAAAAAAAATTTAAAATTATATATTATCATATAAGAATTCTTATAGTGATGCAAGAGTAGGCATCACTAATTAACGATGCTCAGGTTGGCATCGCTAATTAGCGACGTAAGAATAGGCGTCGCTAATTAATGATGCTCAGGCTGGCGTAGCTAATTAGCAATGCTTTCTGCAACACGAGGTGCATTGCTAATTAGCGATGCCAGATAGAGCATCGGTAATTAGCAATACCCTAGCTAGCGTAGCTAAAAATTTAAAAAAAATTAAAAAATTATATATTATCATAAAAGCATTCTTATAGAGACGTAAGAAATGACGTCGCTAATTAGCGACGCTCAGGCTAGCGTAGCTAGCTATGCCTTCTGTGACGCGAAGTACATCGCTAATTAGCGATGCTAGACAGGGCATTCCTAATTAGCGACGACAATAGCGATGCCTTGACTGGCATAGCTAAATATATATATTTTTAAAAAAAGTTATATAAGCATTCTTATAGCGACGCAAAAAAGGACGTTGCTAATTAACGACGCTTGGACTAGCGTAGCCAATTAGCGTGCCTTCTGCGATGTGAGGTGTATCGCTAATTAGCGACGCTAGCCAGGGCATCGCTAATTAACGACACCATTAGCAACGCCCTGGTTGGCGTAGCTAACAACACAAAAAAATTTAAAAAATTATATATATCATATAAGAATTCTTATAGCGACGCAAGACAGGGCGTCGCTAATTAACGATGTCAAGGCTGGCGTAGCGAATTAGCGACGCCTTCTACGACACGAGGGCCGTCCTATCAAGGCGTCGCTAATTAGCGATGCCATTAGCGATTCCCTCACTAGCATAGCTAAAAATATAATAAAAATTAAAAAAATTATATATTATCATATAAGCATTCTTGTAGCGATGCAAGAAAGGATGTCGCTAATTAGTGACGCTAGCTCTTTTAGCAGAACAACCCAGAATAATATATTCCATCCTTATTCTATGATAATCAACAACCAAACAAGGCCTTTGCATGAACCAAACAATGTCCCAACCAAAGTCATATTTTCTATCGTAACGAATATTTCCATCTGAAATTCTTATATAACCTACAAATAAAACACATAATCTTTTCTTCATATTTTTTATAAATATATTTAAATATGCATAAGGATATATTTTAAAGCATATCAGGAAGAATAGTAAAATGCACCAACCTGATGAAGCCCTTCAAGTTTAGATCAAATCTAAATCCATGTGGAGCACTTATCAATCAAAGCCTTCCCCAAGAATTGAATTGCCCTCGTCACTATCAGAATCCAAATCCAAATCCATATGGAGCACTTATCAATCAAAGCCTTCCCCAAGAACTGGATTACCCTTGTCACTATCGGAATCGACAGGAAGAGCCATAAGGAAGCGAAGAACCTCCCTGGCATAGTACCTTATCGCCATATCTGACTATCGTCACCGATATGACCGCCAGATATACTGAGTTGATCTAGTCAAGATGCTTTATAAAGTGCAACGCCAGCATGCCCACCCCGATCCAAAATAGGAGGATCGCGATGGCGCACGCAACCTTTACACACTCAATCTTGGCATTGGAGACACCATTCCAAAAAATGGCGACGATGGCATGGTGTTCACTACAAGAAAATTATGAAATAGTGACACAAATATTCATCGCAAAATAATGGCAGAATTGCGATGCAATTGCGACCTACAAAATCTGTGACGAAATAGCGATGAATTTGTCTCCATTTAGCGATGCATTAAATCAGTCGCTAAATAGCGACACATTTAGAGACTCCCAAAAAAATTTATCGCTAAATAGCGACTCTATTAGCGATGCATCAAACTAGTTAGCAGCATATTTTGATGCATCGCTAAATAGCGATGCATTATTACGTCGCTAAATAGTGATGCACCAAAATGAGTCGCTATTTAGCGATGCACAGTTATGCTTAATGTGTCGCTAAATAGGGATGCAATTCTTGCATCGCTATTTAGCGACTTATAAAAATGCACCGCTAACTATCGATGAATAATCGTGCATCACTAAATAGCGACGCAAATTTGCGTCCCTATTTAACGATGCATAATCGTACGTCGCTAAATAGCAACGCATCAAAATATGTCGCTATTTAGCGACGCGTCGTAATGCATCACTATTTAGCAACGCATATTGATGTGTTGCTAAATAGGATTTTAGGGTTTTAGAGTTTTAGGGTTTAGGGTTTTAGGGTTTTATGCATCACTATTTAGGGTTTTTAGGATTCAGGATTCAGGGGTTCAGGGTTTAAGGATTCAGGGGTTCAGGGTTTTAGGGTTCAGGGATTAATTAGCGACGATAATTAACGATGCCTAGACTGGCGTAGCCAATTAGCAATGGCTTATGCGATGTGAGGTGTATCGCTAATTAGCGACTCTAGCCAGGGCGTTGCTATTTAGCGATGCCATTAGCGATGCCCTGGCTGGTGTAGCTAAAAACATAAAAAAATTTAAAAAATTATATATTATAATATAAAAATTCTTATAGTGACGCGAGAATAGGCATCGCTAATTAACGACGCTCAGGTTGGCATCACTAATTAGCGACGTAAGAACAGGCATCACTAATTAGCGACGTAAGAACAGGCATCACTAATTAACAATGCCCAGGCTAGCGTAGCTAATTAGCAATGCCTTCTACGACACGAGGTGCATCGCTAATTAGCGATGTCAACCAGAGGATTCATAATTAGCAACAACCTAGCAGGCGTAGCTAAAATACAAAAGAAAATTAAAAAAATTATATATTATCATATAAGCATTCTTATAGCGACGCAAGAAAGGACGTCGCTAATTATCGACGCTCAGGCTTGCGTAGCTAATTAGCGACGCCTTTTGCGACATGAGGTGCATCGCTAATTAGTGATGCCAACCAGGGCATTCCTAATTAGCGACGACAATAGCAATGCCCTGACTAGCATAGATAAAAATATATATTTTTTTAAAAAATATCATATAAGCATTGTTATAGTGATGCAAGAAAGGACCGCTAATTAACGATGCCTAGGCTGACGTAGCCAATTAACGAGGCCTTCTGCGATGTGAGGTATATCGATAATTAGCGACGCTATGGCTAGTGTCGCTAATTAGTGACGCCATTAGTGATGCCCTAGCTGGCGTAGCTAAAAAGATAAAAAAAATTTAAAAAATTTATATTCTATCATATAAGAATTCTTATAGCGACACAAGAAAGGGCGTCGCTAATTAACGATGACAAGGCTGGCATAGCGAATTAACGATGCCTCACGAGGGGCGTCCACCAAGGCGTCGCTAATTAGTGATGCCATTAGCAATTCCCTCGTTGGGCCAGGCATAGCTAAAAATATAATAAAAATTAAAAAAATTTATATATTATCATATAAGCATTTTTGTAGCGGTGCAAGAAAGGACGTCGCTAATTAGGGATGCCCAGGCTGATGTAGCTAATTAGCAATGCCTTCTGCGATGCGAGGTGCGTCAGTAATTAGCGACGCCAACTCTTTTGGCAGAATAACCCAGAATAATATTGTATTCCACCCTTATTCTATGATAAACAACAACCAAACAAGGCCTTTGGTTGAACCAAACAATGTCCCAACCAAATCATATTTCCATCATAACAAATATTTCCATATGAAATTCTTGTAAAACCTACAAATAAAACACCTAATTTTTTTCTTCATGTTTATTTATAAACATATTTAAATATGCATAAAGATCTATTTTAAAGCATATCATGAAAAATATCCGAATGCACCAACCTGATGAAGCCCTTCAGGTTTAGATCAAATCTAAATCCATGTGGAGCACTTATCAATCAAACTATCAAAGCCTTCCCTTAGAACTGAATTGCCCTCATCACTATCAGAATCCAAATCCAAATCCACATGGCGCACTTATCAATCAAAGCCTTCCCTAAGAACTGAATCACCCTTGTCACTATCGAAATCGACAGGAAGAGCCATAGGGAAGCGAAGAACCTCCCTGGCATAGTACCTTATCGCCATATCCGACTGTCATCACCGATATGACCACCAGATATACTGAGTTGATCCAGCCGAGATGCTTTATAAAGTGCAACACCAGCATGCCCACCCCGATCCAAAACAGGAGGATCGCGATGGCGCACGCGACCTTTACACATTCCATCTTGGCATTGGAGACACCATTCCAAAAAATGGTGACAATGACATGGTGTTCACTACAAGAAAATTATGAAATAGCGATGCAAATATTCATCACAAAATAATGATAGAATTGCGATGCAATTGCGACCTATGAAATCTGCAATGAAATAGCAACGAATTCATCTCCATTTAGCGATGCATTAAATTAGTCGCTAAATAGCAACGCATTTAGCGACTCCCAAAAAAAATTCGTCGCTAAATAGCGACTCTATTAGCGATGCATCAAACTAGTTAGCGGCGTATTTTGATGCACTAAATAGCGACGCGTTATAGCGACGCGTTATTACGTCGCTAAATAGTGACGCACCAAAATGAGTCGCTATTTAGCGACGCACAGTTATGCTTAATGCGTTGCTAAATAGTGATGCAATTCTTGGATCGTTATTTAGCGACTTATAAAAATGCATCACTAACTATCGATGAATAATCGTGCATCACTAAATAGCGACGCAAATTTGCATCCCTATTTAACGATGCATAATCGTACGTCGCTAAATAGCGACGCAAAATTGCGTAACTATTTAGCGACGCATCATGTGTTGCTATTTAGCGATGCATGTGCGATGCATCAAAATGCTATTTAGCGATGCACCGTAATGCGTCACTATTTAGCAACGCATTTTGATACGTTGCTAAATAGGATTTTAGGGTTTTAGAGTTTTAGGGTTTAGAGTTAACATTTAGGGTTTTATGCGTCACTATTTAGGGTTTTTAGGGTTCAAGATTTAGGGGTTCAGGGTTTAAGGATTTAGGGGTTCAGGGTTTTAGGGTTCAGGGATTAATTAGCGACGATAATAGCGATGCCCTGACTGGAATAGTTAAAAATATTTTTTTAAAAAAAATTATCATACAAGCATTCTTACCGGATGAAAGAAAGGATGTCACTAATTAACGATGCCTAGACTGGCGTAGCCAATTAGCGATGTCTTCTGCGATGTGAGGTGTATCGCTAATTAGCGACACTAGCCAGGGCGTCGCTATTTAGCGATGCCATTAGCGATGCCCTGACTGGCGTAGCTAAAAATAAAAAAATTTAAAAAAATTATATATATATATAAGAATTCTTATAGCGACGCAAGAATAAGCATCGCTAATTAACGATGCTCAGGTTGACATCACTAATTAGCGACGTAAGAATAGGCATCACTAATTAACGACGCCCAGACTGGCGTAGCTAATTAGCGATGCCTTCTGCGACACGAGGTGCATCACTAATTAGCGATGTCAACCAAAGCATCCGTAATTAGCAACACCCTAGCAGGCGTAGCTAAAAATACAAAAGAAAATTAAAAAAAATTATATATTATCATATAAGCATTCTTATAGCGTTGCAAGAAACGACGTCGCTAATTAGCGATGCTCAAGCTGGCGTAGCTAATTAGCGACGCCTTCTGCGACGATAATAGCGATGCCCTGACTGGAATAGTTAAAAATAATTTTTTTTAAAAAAATTATCATATAAGCATTCTTATAGGGACGAAAGAAAGGATGTCGCTAATTAACGATGCCTAGACTAGCGTAGCCAATTAGCGATGCCTTCTGCGATTTGAGGTGTATCGCTAATTAGCGATACTAGCCAGGGCATCGCTATTTAGCGATGCCATTAGCGATGCCCTGGATGGCGTAGCTAAAAACATAAAAAAATTAAAAAAATTAAATATTATTATATAAGAATTCTTATAGCGACGCAAGAATAGGCATCGCTAATTAATGACGCTCAGGTTGGCATCACTAATTAGCGATGCCTATTCTTACGTCGCTAATTAACGATGCCCAGGCTGGCGTAGCTAATTATCGATGCCTTCTGCGATACAAGGTTCATCGCTAATTAGTGATGTTAACTAGAGCATCCGTAATTAGCAACACCCTAGCCGGCGTAGCTAAAAATACAAAAAAAAATTAAAAAAATTATATATTATCATATAAGCATTCTTATAGCGACGCAAGAAAGGACGTCGCTAATTAGCGATACTCAGGCTGGCGTAGCTAATTAGCGACGCCTTCTGCGACGTGAGGTGCATCGCTAATTAGCGATGCCAACCAGGGCATTCCTAACTAGCGACGACAATAACAATGCCCTGACTGGCATAGCTAAAAATATATATATTTTAAAAAAATTATCATATAAGCATTCTTATAGCGACGCAAGAAAGGACGCCGCTAATTAACGACGCCTAGGCTGATGTAGCCAATTAATGATACCTTTTGCGATGTGAGGTATATCGATAATTAGCGATGCTAGCCAGGGCATCGCTAATTAGTAACGCCATTAGCGATGCCCTAGCTGGCATAGCTAAAAACATAAAAAATTAAAAAAAATTATATTCTATCGTATAAGAATTCTTGTAGCGACGCAAGAAACGGCGTCGATAATTAACAACGACAAGGCTGGCGTAGCGAATTAATGATGCCTCACGAGGGGCATCCTGTCAAGGCATCGCTAATTAGCGATGCCATTAGCGATTCCCTCATTGGGCCTGGCATAGCTAAAAATATAATAAAAATTAAAAAATTATATATTATTATATAAGCATTCTTGCAGCGATGCAAGAAAGGACGTCGCTAATTAGGGACGCCCAGGTTGACGTAGCTAATTAGCAACACCTTTTGTGATGCGAGGTGCATCGCTAATTAGCGACGCCAACTCTTTTGGCAGAACAACCCAGAATAATGTTGTATTTCACCCTTATTCTATGATAAACAACAACCAAACAAGGCCTTTGGTTGAACCAAACAATGTCCCAACCAAATCATATTTTCCATCGTAACAAATATTTCCATCTGAAATTCTTGTAAAACCTACAAATAAAACACCTAATATTTTTCTCCATGTTTTTTTATAAACATGAAAAATATCAAAATGCACCAACCTGATGAAGCCCTTCAGGTTTAGATCAAATCTAAATCCATATGGAGCACTTATCAATCAAACTATCAAAGCCTTCCCCAAGAACTGAACTGCCCTCATCACTATCAGAATCCAAATCCAAATCCATACAGAGCACTTATCAATCAAAGCCTTCCCCAAGAACTGAATCACCCTTGTCACTATCAGAATCGACAGGAAGAGCCATAGGAAAGTGAAGAACCTCCCTGACATATTACCTTATCGCCATATCCGACTATCGTCACCGATATGACCGCCAGATATACTGAGTTGATCCAGCCGAGATGCTTTATAAAGTGCAACGCCAGCATGCCCACCCCGATCCAAAACAGGAGGATCGCTATGGCGCATGTGACCTTTACACATTCCATCTTGGCTTTAGAGACACCATTCCAAAAAATGGCGACGATGACATGGTGTTCACTACAAGAAAATTATAAAATAGCAACGCAAATATTCGTCGCAAAATAATGACAGAATTGCGATGCAATTGCGACCTACGAAATCTACGACGAAATAGCGATGAATTCATCTCCATTTAGCGATGCATTAAATCAGTCACTAAATAGCGACGCATTTAGCGACTCCCAAAAAAAATCCGTCGCTATATAGCGACTCTATTAGCGATGCATCAAACTAATTAGCAGCGTATTTTGATGCGTCGCTAAATAGCGACGCATTATTACGTCGCTAAATATTGACGCACCAAAATGAGTTGCTATTTAGCGACTTACAGTTATGCTTAATGCGTCACTAAATAGTGACACAATTCTTGTATCGCTATTTAGGGACTTATAAAACTGCATCGCTAACTAGCGACGAATAATCGTGCGTCCCTAAATAGTGATGCAAATTTGCGTCCCTATTTAACGATGCATAATCGTACGCTGCTAAATAGCGACGCAAATTTGCGTAACTATTTAGCGACGCATCAAAATGAATCGCTATTTAGCGACGCACCATAATGCGTCACTATTTAGCAATGCGTTTTGATGCGTTGCTAAATAGGATTTTAGGGTTTTAGAGTTTTAGGGTTTATGGTTTTAGGGTTTTATGCGTCACTATTTAGGGTTTTTAGGGTTCAGGATTCATGGGTTCAGGGTTTTAGGGTTTAGGGATTAATTAGTGATTATAATAGCGATGCCCTGACTGGAATAGTTAAATATATATATTTTAAAAAAATTATCATATAAGCATTCTTATAGGGACGAAAGAAAGGATGTTGCTAATTAACGATGTCTAGACTGGCTTAGCCAATTAGCAATGGCTTCTGCGATGTGAGGTGTATCGCTAATTAGCGACACTAGCCAGGGCATCGCTATTTAGCGATGCCATTAGCGATACCCTTGCTGGTGTAGCTAAAAACATAAAAAAAATTAAAAAATTATATATTATATAAGAATTCTTATAGCAATGCAAGAATAGGCATCGCTAATTAACGACGCTCAGATTGGCATCACTAATTAGCGACGTAAGAATAGGCATCGCTAATTAACGATGCTCAGGCTGGCATAGCTAATTAGTGATGCCTTCTGCGACACAAGGTGCATCGCTAATTAGCGATGTCAACCAGAGCATCCTTAATTAGCAACAACCTAGCAGGCATAGCTAAAAATACAAAAGAAAAACTAAAAAATTATATATTATCATAGAAGTATTCTTATAGCGATGCAAGAAAGGACGTCGCTAATTAGCGATGCTCAGGCTGGCGTAGCTAATTAGCAATGCTTTCTGTGATGTGAGGTGCATCGCTAATTAGCAATGCCAGCAAGGGCATTCCTAATTAGCGATGAGAATAGCAATGCCCTGACTGGCATAGCTAAAAATATATATATTTTAAAAAAAATTATAATATAAGCATTCTTATAGCGACGCAAGAAAGGACGCTGTTAATTAATGACGCCTAGGCTGACGTAGCTAATTAACGATGCCTTCTGCGATGTGAGGTATATCGATAATTAGCGATGCTAGCTAGGGCATCGCTAATTAGCGATGCCATTAGCAATGCCCTAGCTAGAATAGCTAAAAAGATTAAAAAAAAAATTTATATTCAATCATATCAAAATTCTTATAGCGACGCAAGAAAGAGCGTCGATAATTAACGACAAGGTTGGTTAACGATGCCTCACGAGGGGCATCCTGCCAAGGCGTCGCTAATTAGCGACGCCATTAGTGATTCCCTCGTTGGGCGTGGCATAGCTAAAAATACAATAAAAATTAAAAAAATTATATATTATCATATAAGCATTCTTATAGCGATGCAAGAAAGGACGTCGCTAATTAGCGATGCCCAGGCTGACGTAGCTAATTAGCAATGCCTTCTGCGATGCGAGGTGCGTCGCTAATTGCTCTTTGGCAGAATAACCCAGAATAATGTTGTATTCCACCCTTATTCTATGATAAACAAAAACCAAACAAGGCCTTTGGTTGAACCAAACAATGTCCCAACCAAATCATATTTTCCATCGTAACAAATATTTCCATCTGAAATTCTTATAAAACCTACAAATAAAACACCTAATCTTTTTCTTCATATTTTTTATAAACATATTTAAATATGCATAAGGATCTTTTTAAAGCATATCATGAAAAATATCAGAATGCACCAACCTGATGAAGCCATTCAGGTTTAGATCAAATCTAAATCCATGTGGAGCACTTATCAATCAAACTATCAAAGCCTTTCCCAAGAATTGAACTGCCCTCGTCACTATCAAAATCCAAATCCAAATCCATAAGGAGCACTTATCAATCAAAGCCTTCCCCAAGAACTAAATCACCCTCGTCACTATCGGAATCGACAGAAAGAGCCATAGGGAAGCGAAGAACCTTCCTGGCATAGTACCTTATCTTCATATCCGACTGTCGTCACCGATATGACTGCCAGATATACTGAGTTGATTCGGCCAAGATGCTTTATAAAGTGCAATGCCAGCATGCCAACCCCGATCCAAAACAGAGGATCGCGATGGCGCATGCGACCTTTACACATTTCATCTTGGCTTTAGAGACACCATTCCAAAAAATGGCAATGATGACATGGTGTTCACTACAAGAAAATTATGAAATAGCGACGCAAATATTCATCGCAAAACAATGACAGAATTGTGATGCAATTGCAACCTACGAAATCTGCGATGAAATAGTGACGAATTCGTCTCCATTTAGCGATGCATTAAATCAGTCGCTAAATAACGATGCATTTAGCGACTCTCAAAAAAAATCCATCCCTAAATAGCGAATTTATTAGCGATGCATCAAACTAATTAGCGGCACATTTTGATGCGTCGCTAAATAACGATGCATTTTTACGCCGCTAAATATTGACGCACCAAAATGAGTCGCTATTTAGCGACGCACAGTTATGTTTAATGCATCGCTAAATTGTGACGCAATTCTTGCTTTGCTATTTAGCGACTTATAAAAATGCATCACTAACTATCGACGAATAATGTGCGTCACTAAATAGCAACGCAAATTTGCATCCCTATTTAACGATGCATAATCGTACGTCGCTAAATAGCAATGCAAAATTGCATAACTATTTAGCGATGCATCAAGATGTGTTGCTATTTAGCGATGCGCCATAATGCGTCACTATTTAGCGTTTTTAGGGTTCAGGATTCAGGGGTTCAGGGTTTAATGATTCAGGGGTTCAGGGTTTTATGGTTCAAGGATTAATTAGCGACGATAATAGCGATGCCCTGACTGGAATAGTTAAAAATATATATATTTTAAAAATTATCATATAAGCATTCTTACAGGGACGAAAGAAAGGATGTCGCTAATTAACGTTGCCTAGACTGGCGTAGCCAATTAGTGATGCCTTCTGCGATTTGAGGTGTATCGCTAATTAGCGACACTAGCCAGGGCATCGCTATTTAGCGATGCCCTGGCTGGCGTATCTAAAAACATAAAAAAATTAAAAAAATTAAATATTATAATATAAGAATTCTTATAGCGATGCAAGAATAGGCATCGCTAATTAACGACACTCAGGTTGGCATCACTAATTAGTGATGTAAGAATAGGCATCCCTAATTAATGATGCCCAGGCTGGCGTAGCTAATTAGCGATGCCTTCTGCGACACGAGGTGCATCGCTAATTAGCGATGTCAACTAGAGCATCCGTAATTAGCAACACCTAGCAGGCATAGCTAAAATACAAAAAAATTAAAAAAATTATATATTATGGCATAAGCATTCTTATAGCGACGCAAGAAAGGACGTCGCTAATTAGCGACGCTCAGGCTGGCATAGCTAATTAGCGATGCCTTCTGCGACGTGAGATGCATCACTAATTAGCGATGCCAGCCAGGGCATTCCTAATTAACGACGACAATAGCAATGCCCTGACTGGCATAGCTAAAATATATTTTTTAAAAAAGTTATCATATAAGCATTCTTATAGCGATGCAAGAAAGGACGCAGCTAATTAACGATGCCTAGGCTGACGTAGCAAATTAACGAGGCCTTCTGTGATGTGAGGTATATCGATAATTAGCGATGCTAGCCAGGGCGTCGCTAATTAGTGACGCCATTAGCGATGCCCTAGCTGGCATAGCTAAAAAGATAAAAAAAAAATTAAAAAAATTATATTCTATCATATAAGAATTCTTATAACGACGCAAGAAAGGGCGTCGCTAATTAACAACGACAAGGCTGGCGTAGCGAATTAACGATGCCTCACGAGGGTTGTCCTACCAAGGCATCGCTAATTAGTGATACCATTAGCGATTCCCTCGTTGGGCCTGGCATAGCTAAAAATATAATAAAAATTAAAAAATTATATATTATCATATAAGCATTCTTGTAGAGGTGCAAGAAAGGACGTCGCTAATTAGGGATGCCCAGGCTGACGTAGCTAATTAGCAACGCCTTCTGCGATGCGAGGTGCATCGCTAATTAGTGACGCCAGCTCTTTTGGTAGAACAACCCAAAATAATGTTGTATTCCACCCTTATTCTATGATAAACAACAACCAAACAAGGCCTTTGGTTGAACCAAACAATGTCCCAACCAAATCATATTTTCCATCGTAACAAATATTTCCATCTAAATTCTTGTAAAACCTACAAATAAAACACCTAATCTTTTTCTTCATGTTTTTTTAAACATATTTAATATGCAAAAATATTTTAAAGCATATCATGAAAAATATCAGAATGCACCAACCTGATGAAGCCCTTCAAGTTTAGATCAAATCTAAATCCATGTGGAGCACTTATCAATCAAACTATCAAAGCCTTCCCCAAGAACTGAATTGCCCTCATCACTATCAGAATCCAAATCCAAATCCATACGGAGCACTTATCAATCAAAGCCTCCCCAAGAATTGATCACCCTCGTCACTATCAAAATCGACAGAAGAGCCATAGGGAAGCGAAGAACCTCCCTGGCATAGTACCTTATCGCCATATCCGACTATCATCACTGATATGACCACCAGATATACTGAGTTGATCCAGCCAAGATGCTTTATAAAGTACAACAGCATGCCCACCCCGATCCAAAACAGGAGGATCGCGATGGCGCACGACCTTTACACATTCCATCTTGGCGTTGGAGACACCATTCCAAAAAATGGTGACGATGACATGGTGTTCACTACAAGAAAATAATGAAATAGCGACACAAATATTTATCGCAAAATAATGATAGAATTGTGATGCAATTGCGACCTATGAAATCTGCGATAGCGACGAATTCGTCTCCATTTAGCGATGCATTAAATCAATCGCTAAATAGCGACGCATTTAGCGACTCCCAAAAAAAATCCGTCGCTAAATAGCGACTTTATTAGCGATGCATCAAACTATTTAGCGGTGTATTTTGATGCGTCGCTATGATGCGTCGCTAAATAGCGACGCATTATTACGTTGCTAAATAGTGACGCACCAAAATGAGTCGCTATTTAGCGACGCACAGTTATGCTTGATGCGTTGCTAAACAGTGACGCAATTCTTGCATCGCTATTTAGCGACTTATAAAAATACATCGCTAACTATCGACGAATAATCGTGCGTCACTAAATAGCGATGCAAATTTGCATCCCTATTTAACGATGCATAATCGTACGTCACTAAATAGCGATGCAAAATTGCGTAACTATTTAGCGACGCATCATGAAGTGTCGCTATTTAGCGATGCACCGTAATGCATCACTATTTAGCAATGCATTTTGATGCATTGCTAATAGGATTTTAGGGTTTTAGAGTTTTAGGGTTTAGGGTTTTATGCATCACTATTTAGGATTTTTAGGGTTCAGGATTCAGGGGTTCAGGGTTTAAGGATTCAGGGGTTCAGGGTTTTAGGGTTCAGGGATTAATTAGCGACGATAATAGTGATGCCCTGACTGGAATAGTTAAAAATATTTTTTTAAAAAAATTATCATATAAGCATTCTTACAGGGATGAAAGAAAGGATGTCGTAATTAACGATGCCTAGACTGGCGTAGCCAATTAGCGATGCTTCTGCGATGTGAGGTGTATCGCTAATTAGCGACACTAGCCAGGGCATCGCGATTTAGCGATGCCATTAGCGATGCCCTGGCTAGCGTAGCTAAAAACATAAAAAAAATTAAAAAATTAAATTATAATATAAGAATTCTTATAGCGATGCAAGAATAGGCATCGCTAATTAATGATGCCCAGTTGGCATCCCTAATTAGCGACGTAAGAATAGGCATCGCTAATTAACGACGCCTGACTGGCGTAGCTAATTAGCGATGCCTTTGCGACACGAGGTGCATCACTAATTAGCATGTCAACTAGAGCATCCGTAATTAGCAACACCCTAGCAGGCGTAGCTAAAAATACAAAAAAAATAAAAAAATTATATTATTATATAAGCATTCTTATAGCAATGCAAGAAAGGACGTCGCTAATTAGCGACGCTCAGGCTGCGTAGCTAATTACCGACGCCTTCTGCGACGTGAGGTGCATCGCTAATTAGCGATGCCAGCCAGGGCATTCCTAATTAGTGACGACAAAACAATGCCCTGACTGGCATAGCTAAAAATATTTTTTTAAAAAAATCATATAAGCATTCTTATAGCGATGAAAGGACGCCGCTAATTAACGACGGCCTAGGCTGACGTAGCCAATTAACGATGCCTTCTACGATGTAAGGTATATCGATAATTAGCAATGCTAGCCAGGGCATCACTAATTAGCGACGCCATTAGCGATGCCCTAGCTGGCATAGCTAAAAAGATAAAAAAATAAAAAAATTATATTCTATCAATAAGAATTCTTATAGTGATGCAAGAAAGGGCATCGGTAATTAACGACGACAAGGCTGGCGTAGCGAATTAACGATGCCTCACGAGGGGCGTCCTGCCAAGGCGTCGCTAATTAGTGATTCCCTCATTGGGCCTGGCATAGCTAAAAATATAATAAAAATTAAAAAAAATATTATTTCATATAAGCATTCTTGTAGCGATGCAAGAAAGGACGTCGCTAATTAGGGATGCCCAGGCTGACGTAGCTAATTAGCAACACCTTCTGCGATGCGAGGTGCATCGCTAATTAGCTACGCCAGCTCTTTTGGCAGAACAACCCAGAATAATGTTGTATTCCACCCTTATTCTATGATAAACAACAACCAAACAAGGCCTTTGGTTGAACCAAACAATGTCCCAACCAAATCATATTTTCCATCATAACAAATATTTCCATCTAAAATTCTTGTAAAACCTACAAATAAAACACCTAATCTTTTTCTCATGTTTTTTTATAAACATGAAAAATATCAGAATGCACCAACCTGATGAAGCCTTCAGGTTTAGATCAAATCTAAATCCATGTGGAGCACTTATCAATCAAACTATCAAAGCCTTCCCCAAGAACTGAATTGCCCTCATCACTATCAGAATCCAAATCCAAATCCATACGGAGCACTTATCAATCAAAGCCTTCCCCAAGAACTGAATCACCCTTGTCACTATCGAATCGACAGGAAGAGCCATAGGGAAGCAAGAACCTCCCTGACATAGTACCTTATCGCCATATCCGACTGTCATCACCGATACAGATATACTGAGTTGATCCAGCCGAGATGCTTTATAAAGTGCAATGCCAGCATGCCCACCCCGATCCAAAAGGAGGATCGCGATGGCGCATGCGACCTTTACACATTCCATCTTGCTTTAGAGACACCATTCCAAAAAATGGCGACGATGACATGGTGTTCACTAAAGAAAATTATGAAATAGCGACGCAAATATTCGTCGCAAAATAATGACAGAATTGCGATGCAATTGTGACCTACAAAATCTGCGATGAAATAGCAACGAATTCATCTCCATTTGCGATGCATTAAATCAGTCGCTAAAAAGCGACGCATTTAGCGACTCCCAAAAAAATCCGTCGCTAAATAGCAACTCTATTAGCGATGCATCAAACTAATTAGCGCTGTATTTTGATGCGTCGCTAAATATTGATGCACCAAAATGAGTTGCTATTTAGCGACGCACAGTTATGCTTAATGAATCTCTAAATGTGACGCAATTCTTGCATCGCTATTTAGCGACTTATAAAACTGCATCGCTAACTAGCAACAAATAATCGTGCGTCACTAAATAGCGACGCAAATTTGCATCCCTATTTAACGATGCATAATCGTACACCGCTAAATAGCGACGCAAAATTGTGTAACTATTTAGCAACGCATCAAAATGGTCGCTATTTAGCGACGCGCCGTAATGCGTCACTATTTAGCAACGCATTTTGATGTGTTGCTAAATAGTATTTTAGGGTTTTAGAGTTTTAGGGTTTAGGTTTTAGGGTTTTATGCGTCACTATTTAGGGTTTTTAGGGTTCAGGATTCAGGGGTTCAGGGTTTAAGGATTCAGGGGTTCAGGGTTTTAGGGTTTAGGGATTAATTAGTGACGATAATAGCGATGCCCTGACTAGAATAGTTAAATATATATTATTTTTAAAAAATTATCATATAAGCATTCTTATAGGAACAAAAGAAAGGATATCGCTAATTAACGATGCCTAGACTGCGTAGCCAATTAGCGATGGCTTTTGCGATGTTAGGTGTACGCTAATTAGCGACACTAGCCAGGGCATCGCTATTTAGCGATGCCATTAGCGAAGCCCTGGCTAGCGTAGCTAAAAACATAAAAAAAATTAAAAATTATATATTATAATATAAGAATTCTTATAGCGACGCAAGAATAGGCATCGCTAATTAACAATGCTCAGGTTGGCATAACTAATTAGCGACGTAAGAATAGGCATTGCTAATTAACGACGCCCAGCTGGCGTAGCCTTCTGCGACACGAGGTGCATCGCTAATTAGCGATGTCAACCAGAGCATCCGTAATTAGCAACACCCTAGCAGGCTTAGCTAAAAATATAAAAGAAATTTAAAAAAATTATATATCATATAAGCATTCTTATAGCGATGCAAGAAAGGACGTCGCTAATTAGCGACGCTCAGGCTGGCGTAGCTAATTAGCGACGCCTTCTACGAGGTGCATTGGTAATTAGCGATGCAGCCAGGGCATTCCTAATTAGCGATGAATAGCAATGCCCTGACTGCATAGCTAAAATATATATTTTTAAAAAAATTATAATATAAGCATTCTTATAGCGACGCAAGAAAGGACGCCGCTAATTAACATGCCTAGGCTACGTAGCCAATTAATGATGCCTTCTGCGATGTGAGGTATATCGATAATTAGCGACGCTAGCCAGGACATCGCTAATTAGCGACCATTAGCGATGCCCTAGGTAGCATAGCTAAAAAGATAAAAAAATATATATTCTATCATATAAAATTCTTATAAGCGACAAGAAAGGGCATCGATAATTAACGACGATAAGGCTGGTTAACGATGCCTCACGAGGGGCGTCCTGCCAAGGCGTCGCTAATTAGCGACGCCATTAGCGATTCCCTCGTTGGGCCTGGCATAGCTAAAAATACAATAAAAATTAAAAAAATTATATATTATATATAAGCATTCTTGTAGCGATGCAAGAAAGGACGTCGCTAATTAGCGATGCCCAGGTTGACGTAGCTAATTAACAATGCCTTCTGCGATGCGAGGTGTGTGCTGCTCGATGCGTCGCTAATAGCGACGCCAGCTCTTTTGGCAGAACAACCCATAATAATGTTGTATTCCACCCTTATTCTATGATAAACAACAACCAAACAAGGCCTTTGGTTGAACCAAACAATGTCCCAACCGAATCATATTTTCCATCGTAACAATATTCCATCTAAAATTCTTGTAAACCTACAAATAAAACCTAATCTTTTTCTCGTGTTTTTTATTAACATAAAGAAAATATCAGAATGCAACAACCTGATGAAGCC
>UESW01003237.1:23555-101035 GCA_900491605.1 Calamus simplicifolius | reverse complement strand
TCGGAATACTGGATGACCCTCCTGGCTGATTAACATTAGGCCCCACCTGACTGGCTGAAGCCACTACACTACCATCACCCCTCCTACTAGGCTGTCCCCTTGGCATTACTGGCCCCTGAGGAAGCCCACCAGCCTGCTGCCCTCTCCTAGGGCAATCTCTCTTCAGGTGACCTAGATCACCACAAATATAACATCCCTTATTGCCCCTCCTACATTCTCCCAAATGAAGTTTTCCACATACATTACATGGGGGTATATTTCTCCCTCCACCAGAAGGACGACCCTGCTCCCCTACATCACCAGACACCCTGCTGGAGGCAACCTGAGGCACACCCACATAAGGCTTTCTTTGAACTGGGCTAGATGCTGACACAGATACGGATCCTCTGCCCACATCACCAGGGGCTCTAAACCCAGAATAAAACTGTCCAGTCCTCTGGGGTTTCTTGAATGGCTGAGTCCCTCCCGGAGCAGAAGAATGACTAGGAGCACTTCTTTTCATTCTATCCTGCCTCCTACTCATATATTCTTTTTCAATCTCCTCAGCTTTGAGTGCTCCCTGCACCAACTCAGAGTAATTATTGTAGGTCTGCATACAGGTCTTGGCTTAATAGGGAGATTCAACCCATCCTGGAATAGTCGACATCTCTCCCTCTCATCAGCCACCAAGGCCCTAGCAAACTGAGATAACTCCACAAAAGTGGCTTCATAATCTGCCACGGACATCCTCCCCTGAGTCAGACAAAGGAAATCCCTCCTCTTCTGATCCCTATAAATCTCAGAATAATATTGCTGATGAAATTCTCTTCTAAAATTTTCCCATGTCAACTCCACTCCCTGGGGCTGCCTGCCCTGAATAGATCTCCACCAACTCTGGGCTCTACCCTCCAGTAAAAAGGTGGCAATACTCAGCCTCTGCTCCTCAGAGCATCCCATCACATCAAATACTCTCTCGATCCTCTGCAGCCATGCCCCGGCCTGAATAGGATCAGTAGTTCCCTGGAACTCCAGAGCCCCTAACTTTCTGGCTCTTTCCACATTCCTCACAACCTCAGTATTTTTAGATGGAAGGCTAGAACTAGCACCCACAGCTGCTACCACAGCCTGAGTAATCATGCCTACCAACTCTGACATACTAGGCCCCTGAGTCTGTACTCGAGATGGGTCTACTGGCACAGGGGTAATAGACTGTGAAGAAGACTCTGGCATCTGCTCTGGAGATGCCCCCACTCTAGCCTCCTTAGATACTGGCTCGGTGGAATCACTAGAAGCCATTCTATCAATTTGACTTCTTCTAACTGACCTTCTGAATCTACTTTGACCTTTGCTTCTATCCCTGCCTGAAGATTGCTCTGTCTCTCTAGATGCCTTTGTAGTAATCGTCCTACAAGACATTATTCATTACATCAGTTTCATCATTCAATAGCTATAATCATAAAACATTCAATCATCCTAGACTCATACTCATACTTATTCCCCTAGGACCTAATAACCTAGGGCTCTGATACCAAAACTTGTCAGCTCCCCCTCCTCTCTGGGGCCACCGACAGCACACCTGCACACTTGTGGTAATCGGATAGAGTTTTACTAGTCTTTATGTAGCGCTCCATAAAGAGCTAGAGAACCCCAACTAATTATCATAAGTGGCAGACACACGAAAACACATCCTGTTAAAAACTTTTCACTTTCATCTCAATTATATACACAAATCACCCAATCAACATTAAGCATCAACCTGCTCAGATAATATTTTTCATGACATTCCTCAGGCAGTTTACAAGATCACATTCACATTCGACATTAAAATCCTAAGTGCACACATCATACTCATAATCTTCTCCAAAACATAAGTCTCGTATTCATATCCAAAAAGGTCTAAAACATCATTACATCCCACTGTACACATACACATATACAAAATACAATTATCAAACCACACTCTCTCAATATACAAGGCTAGCATTTAAACACTCTTGCATCCAAGCAAGCTTCACCAGCTAAGGGTCCTGTCCTGTTTATCTTGTGATCCTGGCAGAAATACTCACTGATCTGAAAGAACATTTAAATCATAGAGGGATGAGACCTAAGTCCCAGTGACTGGATAACCATCTAACTATGGAGAAATAGAGAACCATAACCTCTTAATTTCAATCGTATGCTGAAACTATTTAACTTGTACAACTCAAAGTACATTTTTAACATGATATCAGATAAAATAAAATGTAGCTTATTCTTCAAATAACATATCAGTACTGGAATACTCTATAATAACTCTTCACTGAAAGATAACTCATTAAAATAAAACTTCATGCATTACAATATGAAGATATGCATTCTTTATCTACAACCCAGACTCCCATCAGGATCTGCTTGCCCACTGGCATCTCAAGTAAGATCTCCCTCTCGGGATAACTATTTGGCCCATTGGCCCTTTTTATATCACAACATATGCTTTTAGATCTCATGATGCTGGGCTGTGTGTGTAATGCCTCTGAGGTACCACCCTACAGTCGCCCTTCTGTAGGTGTACTCTCATCGGGTGCGTGACTAGCAACAGGATCCCCGCACAAATAGCACCCCTTACCCGTGCGGTTCACCTGGCAAAGTGCTTTGTTCCTTAACCCTGGAACCTCGGGTTTTCTCTCTGCCCCCACGGGCTATATATAGTAATCAGCTCCACTGAGCTATGATTCATGCCCCCACGGGCTGCTCACAACCAGCCCCACTGGCCTGGTTAGGCATGCACTCACCCCTGATTCTGGGGTTCATCGTACGATCTGTTCGCAAGGAGGTGCCGGCTCGATAGTAGTGTGCAATGCTCATGCTACAGTACAGTCTAAAGGGTGATCAGCCCCCTAGCTGCCTGATGCTCAGTATGACTCATACATCATTTGTAAAGCTTTATCATGCAAATATGCCATGTATACATTAAAAATTCCCTCATGAAACTCATGCTTATGTGTTTATGCTCAAAACTCATTTATCAGATTATCATATACTAGGTTCTCATTTCTCATATTTAAAACATACATACCATAACTAGGTATAAATCTCATTATACTAGCTCAAATTAACCTCTCATTGCTAGATGAGAAATCCACTCACCTTAGTAGGTTACTCCTCGACTGGTACAACTGGTACTCAACTCTGGTATTTCGGCTCCCTGGAATAACCCTCTTGACCTACGTCAACATACAGATACAATAGCTATTAGGATTACCTCCACACGAGGTTTTCCCATGAACCATGCATGCATACATGATCTATCCTCTAATATCTCATTATTTTCTTCCACCCTATCTCTACTCAAGATTACTTCTACTATTACCTCAAAATACACTAATCTAAGAAAATCTAAAGTCATACAAGATCTAGGGAAGCTATAGCTTACCTGGAGTCGAGCACAAACCCCCAAGCTTCCCTTTCCCTTTCTCTTTCTTCCTCCTTTTTCTTCTTCTTCTTCCTTTTCCTCTCTTTTCTCTCTTCTTTCTTTCTTTCTTTTCTCTGGCTGAACCCACGTTCCCCTTTTTCTCTAATGACTTGGGGACCAAGTCATAGGAAACTTAAGGGTTAAGGCATGCCAAATCTCCCTTTTACCCTCACACACTCTTAACACACGCTTTTTGGAAAACACGTGGCTCACTTATAACCATGCTATTTTGCCCTTATATTTTCTTTCCTAAGTTGCCCTTAACACAATTTGCAATTGACATCGGAGCCTTTTCCCATTTTGCCCCTGATATAGCATTTTTTTAATAGATTTATAGCCCAGATCATCCTTTTTCGCTTAAATCTATACTTTTATGTAACATTTCTAAGAAAAGACTTTACCATCTTGAAGAACTCGATTTTAGAAATCCAACGGTTCAAACGGCATCCAAATCGGACTTGAAACGGATTAAATATGAATTTCTCAAGATTTAACTCAGAAAAACCTGCCGTCGCGGAGTCGGCTCGAACAGATTGCGAGTCGGCTCGAGCAGAAGTAGGGGTCGACTCCAGAAAAGTAGGGGTCGACTCCTGAAAAGTAGGAGTCGACTCCAGCACTGCAGGGGTCGACTCCTAAGCGTGCCGAAAGTTTAAAACGTGCCGGAGTCGACTCCACTCTGATTAGAGTCGACTCCAACCACTAAAAACGTCATTTTAGGATAAAACTCAAACTAAACTTGATTTTTCTTGTGATTTAAACCCATTAAACTTAAGTCTCTCAATTTCTCAAATCAGACTCATTAACATTTAGAAATATACTTATTTACTCCAAAATTTCTTCTCTTTACATTTATCAAAAGGCCAACACACCCATATTCAAGAAAACTTTCTGACTTTCATTTTAACTGAAAATGACATAGATTACAAGGTTTTCAGGATGTTACAATTTTAGTGGACAATGAAAGTTCGGTCAATATTCTCAGTTACGACACTTCTGTTCGGATTAACTTGTCCTCCAGCTCCCTTCGTCCTGTGACCATACCCTTAATGGGCTTCACTGGAGACTTTGTAAGGATGGAGGGAGAGATTACCCTTTTGGTCACAATCGGAACATCACTGTGCCAGAGCACGATCTTCATGAAGTTTCTAGTCGTTCGGGTCCCCCTAGCCTACAACACCATCCTCAAAAGGCCCAGTCTGAATCTCTTATATGTCGTCATCTTCACCAAGAGGCTGCTTGTAAGATTTTTCACTCATAAAGGAATCGAGAAGATGTGCGGGGAGCGAAACCCAGTACTATTCTGTTATCACATGGCTCCTAGTCCGTAGGAGGTGCCAGCCCCATCTGCACCTGAGCCACCGGATCCTAGAGACTCAGAAAGGAGAGGAGAGCCGGCCAAGCGCTTTCTGACCTTTCTGCTGGGGGAGGACTCAACGAGGACAGTCCAAGTTGGGGCGCTTCTCCTCGTGGAGGCAAGGGATCAGTTCCTTGCCTTCATGCGAGCCAACTCGGATGTCTTCGCTTGGCCAGCATCAGATATGCCAGGTGTGCCGCCAGAGGTGATCACTCACAAGCTTAGCATCAACCCACAGTGTCGGCCAATCCAATAGAAGAAGAGGAGCTTCACCCCCGAGTGGCAGATGGCCATTAATAAGGAGGTCCGTAAATTGATTGCCACCGGTCACATCCGGGAGGTCCACTATCCGAGTTGGCTGGCCAACATGGTGATGGTCCACAAGGCCAATGGGAGCTGGAGGATGTGTATCAACTTCACCAACCTCAACAAGGCATGCCCCAAGGATAGCTTCCCGCTGGCCAGAATAAACTAGTTGGTGGATGCCATGTCTGGGCATGAGACCCTTAGCTTCATGGATGCCTTCTCGGGGTATAACCAGATCAGGATGGATCCGACGGATGAGGAGGCTACATCGTTTTTAACTGAGAAAGGCACCTACTGCTACAAGGTAATGCCCTTCGAACTGAAGAACGTAGGGGTCACTTACCAAAAGCTGATGAACAAGGTCTTCAAAGACTAGCTCAGGCGCAACATGAAGGTATACGTGGATGACATGCTGACCAAAAGCATCCGCGCCGATGACCATGTTGCTAACCTAGCCAAGACCTTCAGCAACCTTCACCGATTTCAATGAGGCTGAACCCCTGCAAGTGTACCTTTGGGGTCGTGGTAGGTAAATTCCTGAGGTTCATGGTGACCTAGCATGGGATCGAGGTGAATCTCGATAAGATCCATGCCATCCTCGACATGAGACCTCCAGCCAATAAGAAGAAGGTGCAGTGCCTGACCGAAAGAGTGGCGGCCCTGAGTCGATTCTTGTCGAGGTCTGCCGAGCGGTGTTTGCCTTTCTTCAGAGCATTGCAGAAGGTGAACGACTTCAAATGGACGAAGAAGTGTCAGAGAGCTTTCGAAGGACTGAAAGAGTTCCTGTCGACCCCATCATTACTATCAATGCCGATGAAGGATGAGGACCTCTTCTTGTACCTTGCTGCCTCCCAGGAGGCAATCGGCTCGGTCCTCATCTGTCTGGACCCTAACGAAATGCAGAGACCAATCTTCTATACCAGTAAGGTGCTTCATGATGCAGAAACTAGGTATTCTAAGACCGAAAAAATTATTTTTGCATTAATAGTCTCTGCTCAGCGTCTTAGAGCCTACTTCCAAGCCCATTCGATCATGGTGCTTATAGACCAGCCGTTGAGAGCAATCTTATCCCGTCCCGACACTTCTGATCGGCTGGCAAAGTGAGCGGTCAAGCTGAAAGAGTTTGACCTATCATTCTGACCAAGGTCAGCCATGAAGTCCCAGGTCCTAGCAGACTTCCTGGTCAACAGTACTTGGACGAGGAGCAGCCGAAGGAGACCTCCATAGCACCCTTGAGTGTTCTATTCAAGGGAAAGGACTAGATCCTTCACGTTGACGGTGCATCAAACTCCTAGGAAAGCGGGACAGACCTCATTCTCGCGAGTCCAGAGGGGACCGTAGTGGAGTATGCCCTTTGTTTTTTCTTCCCTATGATCAATAATTAGGCCGAGTACAAAACATTGCTAGCTGGAATGAGACTCGCTACGGAGCTCAAGGCAGAGCACCTCAAAGCCTACACCAACTCCCAACGCATCTCTGAACAAATCACCGGGGAGTACAAGGCCCGGGATCCCACCATATCCCGTTATTTGAGTAAGGTCCAATCACAAGCCTCATTTCTTGCTCATTTTAGTGTTAACTACTTCCTAGGGGTGAGAATGCTAGAGCCGACGCACTATCCCATTGGCCATCTCATCCGATAGGACCTTGGGGAGGACATTCATGGAGCACCTGGAGGTCCCGAGCATCGATACCGAGGAGGAAGTCTTATCGGTTAACAAGGAGCCCATATGGATGGACGCCTACATCCGATACCTTACCGAAGGCACTCTCCTCGAGGACAAGCTCCCAAGTTTCTAATGCTGGACGAGCAGCTGTATCGTAGGTCTTTCTTGCACCCAATCCTTAAGTGTATTGGCCCTGCAGACGCCAACTACGTCCTTTGCGAGATCCATGAAGGCATCTACGGAAGCCATCTGGGGGGCAGAGCGCTAGCGCACAAGGCCCTGAGCCAGGGGTACTACTGGCTTACTATAAGGGAAGACGTCATCGAGCTGATTTGGAAGTGCGATAGTTGTCAGCGACATGCCAACGTTCAGCGACAACCGACCGCTCAACTAAGCCCCATAATAGCCCCATGGCCCTTCGCCCAGTAAGGAATGAACATTCTGGGACCATTCCCCTCGGCCTTTGGTCAGCGAAGGTTTCTACGCGTTGCCATCGACCACTTCACCAAGTGGGTAGAGGTTGAGACGCTAACAAAGATCACCAAGAGCAAAGTGAGATCCTTCTTTTGGAAGTCCATCATCTATCGATTCGGGCTGCCCCATACCCTCATCATCGATAATGGTCGATAATTCAACAACGCCCCCTTCAGAGGATTCTGCGTCGAATTGGGCATCTGCCAGCGATTTACCTCTATTAACCATCCACAGACAAATGGGGCGGTCGAGGTGATGAACCGCACTATCCTTCAATGGCTCAGAACGCGACTAGATGACTTCAAAAGAAGATGGATGGAGGAGCTCCCAAATGTGCTATGGGCCTACCACACAATGCCGCGGGCTCCTACTGGGGAGACCCCTCCAGCCTCGTATTCGGGTCCGAAGCCGTCATCCCCGTGGAGATTGGCATCTCGAGTCCTCCAGTGGAATTGTATGATGATGAGGACAACTCGAACCGTCTGCGAGCCAACCTCGACCTCGTCGAGGAGGTACGCGATCGAGCGTAACTCAGGATGGCCGCTTATTGCCAGAAAGCTGCCAAGTACTACAATGCTCGTGTCCGTCCTAAAGCATTCCTTCCAGGAGACTCGGTCCTTAGACGGACTGAGGTCTCAAAGCCCACGGAGGGGGACAAACTATCACCAAATTGGGAAGGACCCTACCGGGTCATCGAAGTGCTCCACCACGGAGCATACCGAATCAAAAGACTTGACGGGATCTCCCTCCCCCACACCTGAAATTCTGATAACCTTCATCGGTACTACCAATAATGTATACTATTCTTTGATTACAAATCTGAGTATTTCACTCCTTTGTAAGTTTAAATAGCTCACCCTTTTGACTAATAACGATATGTTCGAGTGTCTCACCTTTTCAGCCAAAGCTCGACTCTGGTTGGCACCTAAAGCCCGACTACAACTCGGCACCAAAGTTCAATTCCAGTCGGCACCTAAAGCCCAAGGCCAGCTCGGCACTGAAGATCAACTATAGCTCGGCACCAAAGACTGACTTCGGTTGGCACCTAAAGCCCGAGGTCATCTCGGCACCAAAGCCCGACTCCGGTCGCACTTAAATCCCGAGGCCAGCTCGGGCTCTTCGATCGGCACCTAAAGCTCGGGGCCAGCTCAACACCAAAGATCGACTCCAGATCAGCACGAAGATCGACTACAGCTCAGCACCAAAGCCCAACTCTGGTCGGCACCTAAAGCCCGAGGTCAGCTTGGCACCAAAGCCCAATTCCAGATTGGCACCTAAAGCCCAAGGCTAGCTCGTCACCAAAGCCCGAATCCAGCCCGGCACCTAAAGCTCGAGGCCAGCTCGGTACCAAAGCTCGACTTCGATTGGCACCTAAAGCTCGAGGCCAGATTGGCACCAAAGCCCGACTTCAATTGGTACCTAAAGCCCGAAGCTAGCTTGGCACCAAAGCCTGACCCTAGCTTGGCACCTAAAGCCCAACTTCGATTGGCACCTAAAGCCTGAGGCCAACTCGGCACCAAAGCCCAACTTCGATCGGCACCTAAAGCCCGAGGCCAGCTCGGTACCAAAGCCCGACTCCGATCGGCACCTAAAGCCCAAGGCCAGCTCGGCACCAAAGCTTGACTCTGGTCGGCACATAAAGCCCGAGGCTAGCTCAACACTGAAAACCAACTTCAGTATCGGCACTTTAAGCCTGAGGCCAACTCAGCACCCAAAGACTGAACCCGATCGGCGCGGAAGCCCGGCGGCAAATCAGCGCCCCAGGCCTACTGCAAAATTAATGCCCAAGATTGGCCTCGAGTCTTCACAAAGACCAGCTCCAGAGCCAGCCTCGACACTTGCTCGGGGACCCACTCCGGCACTATAGCTAAACCTCAAGCCCACTTACAGCGAACGCCAGGACCAACGCAGCCCCATCGGGGGTTCTATAAGTGTGGGAAAGGGGAGAACACATTGCACTAAGCTAAGTACTCTAGAAAACATCTTAAAGACTTAGAAAATTTTAAGAAAGATTTTCACTTTCATTACTAGTCAAATGTTTACAAAATGCCAACCCAGGTCGGACTTTAGTACAAAAATAAGAGAAAAACCAGAAGAAGAGGTCCTCAGGTGTCGGCCCATGCTGACCCATCGTTGACCAGTCTTGGCACCAAGGGCGACACCTCCGGCTCCGCATAGTTGTTGGACTCGAGGTCACTGATGCCGGTGATGCCAAACACCCTCGCTGCCTTCTCCTTGCAGTCCAAGAAGCCCTGAAGGTAGACTTCAACCGAAGCCTCCACCACGTCATCTTGGAAGGCTTCAGAGCTTCGATAGCATGCAGTCACCTCGGCCGTTGCCCTCTCAGCCGCTGCAGCCTTCTCCTTGGCCGCTCGCATCACCACCGCCATCTCAGCCGCCCTAATTTTGGCCATGCGGGCGATCTCCTCAGCATTCTTGGCCCGCTCCTCAGCCCCCCTCACCATCAGGGTGACGGTGTGGAGCCAACTCTAATGGGAGAATAGCTCCATCTCAATTCCCCTTAGCTTCGCCTCCACCTCCTTCAGCCTTGTCTCGATGGTGTAGGCACGCTCGAGCTCAGCCTTTGCTTGACGCTGGGCCCTCTCGAGCTCCACTATCCGCTCAGCCCGAGCAATTTCCATTGCCCTCTCGACTCGGGCCCGAGCATCGGCGGCCTCTTGCCGACCGCAGCGAAGGACCGTGTCACCTTGCATAGTGACATCCTTCGCGGCGGCCATGGAGTTCACGGCCTGCACAGAAGGCCACTATCAGTGCATGCTAAAGTGAGGAAATCATATGAAGGGGAAGGGATGCTTACCCATAGTAGCGCCACGGAGGCATCTCGAAAGAAAGAGGCGGCACCCTGGCGCCAAAGCTCGCGCTGGAACTCCGACAGGCAAACACTGGCCATCAGCTGCTCCTCCTTACGATCGTGGTTCATGAGGGATGGCCGAGAGATGACCGCCATGCCGTCACTACCCTCCGCAGCCCCAATCAACTCCAAGGATGCTAGCATTGCGCCAAAGGCCGATGATCTCTCCACTGCCGATGGCCTCACCACCGTTGGGGGTTCCTCGCCTGCCTGCTCCCCCAGCAGTGAGCCCTTACCCAAAGCCGGCTCGGCGACCAGGTGAACCGGTCCTGTGCTCGTGGCAGCTAGCTCCGTGGGTGGTTATGCCACCCCAACCCTCGGCTCCTTCGGAGGCGTCTCGATGGTGAGGTCGATCGGCGGATGTCCCCCTGGCTTGCCTGGGGTTCGCTAGGGTCAGGGATGGGCGACTGAGGGTGAGCCCTTGTCTTGGACCCCTCTGTATTGTCGGTGGCCCTCTTCCTCTTGGTAACCGCCTTCCTCACGGTGTCAGTAAAGGTCCTCATATATACCTGCAGGCACCAGAGATCAGTTAGCAAAAAGATGGAAAAGAGAGAAAGGAAAAAATCCTCACAACTGCTCACCATCACCCGAGGCTATACCTGTGAGCCAAAGGTTCTCCTCTAATAGGAGATCTTTGCAGCAGAGGACCGCGGAGGCCAGCAGTTGCTCGAACAGCTCCCGACTGGTTCTTATTGGGCCCCAAGTTCGGCTCCCCCCAATCCAACCTCACCCTCTCAAGCTCGGCAAAAAAGAACTGGGTCTTCCATCCTTTGACAGAGGTGGGAAGACCCAATTTGATGGCTCGACGGGGACAGGACAAGAACAACCACCAGTCGGTCTGGTGACGGAGGACATAGAGGCTGCAGAATAGGGAGACCCTGCCCTCTATGCCCTGAAGGCAAGACAACACTAAGAGTGCATAGATGGTCCGAGTGGTATTCGGTAACAACTGCATGGGCGTGAGGGCATACCTATGGAGAAGACTGACTATAAAGGGATGAAGCCATGAGGGAGGACTGAATATAAATTAATTTTAAAATTTTATTTTTTAAATATTAAATTAATTAAATTAAATTAATTAAAAATTTAATTTTAAAAAATAATTTTTATTTTTAAATTACTTTTTTTAATTTATTTTTTAAAATATTAAATTAAATTAATTAAAAATTTAATTACATTATTTATTTTTTTAATTAATTTAATTTTAAAAAATTAATTTTTAATTAATTTAATATTTAAAAAATAAAATTAAAAAATTATATCAATTAGTCTATTAATCTTAATTAATTTTATATAACAAAATATTAAAAAATAAATTATTTTTAAAATATAATAAATAAATTGTGATAATTGAAAGTTTAAGAATAAAAAAAAATTGAATAAATGTTTAAAGATTAAAAATCTATTTTAATCTTAAAATAATTAAATCTAGTATATTATACTTATATATAAATACTTTGATTTAGGGATATTTTGAGGTATTTTAAATTTTTTTAATAGATTTGATTTAATATATGAATTTGATTTAGGGGTATTTTGGGAATTTGATGTTATTTGACTGGTAATCTGTTTGTCATACCAAACACAGTAATCAATATTATTGTAATATTACCTGTGCATACCAAACCCAATAATCAACATTATTCGCAATCCATCTTATAAGTAATTTATCTTATAGGTAATCTACATTACCATTCAAAATTGCTGGCAATGCACCAAAGGCAACCTAAAGATAATGATGCAGGTATCTTGATGTTTCAAAAGACTTCAATACCCCTCCATGAAGTATAAAAGACTCGCGCATCCTTGAAATTTGGAAAAAGTTATGCAACACCCTTAGTTTATGAATAATCTTTTTTGCCCTTTTAAACTAAAAAAAATTTCAGACTGATGTGCATATCCTTTTAATGCCAACTGATGCCTTTATCTTAGAAGTTGAACCATATTAAAAATAAATTTGAAATAACATATCGTTAGTTTAGAAATAAATATTTAGAATAAATTATCAGAAAACCAAATTCAAGAAGAATGATGCTTAAAAGTAAGTTCAATAAGAAATCCTAACCTAAGAAATAGAAACATGCTTAGAATTATCAGATAATGCATATTCTTATTTTGTTGATAGAAGGAGATCTTAGGGAGTGATGAAATAAAACTCATAAATTGATGAGAGAGATTTAAATTAATAGGAACAAATTTGGATATGTGCTTATTAACCCTAAATGATATGCTAGGTTAAGAAAAGAAAACCTGAGTTGAGATAACTGATTTTTTGTGTTACATAAATAGTGATTGGCCACTTCTAAAATTTATTATTTTTAAAAATAATAAATCTTTATTATCATGTGATGCTTAATTTATAAATATTGCATGCTTCATACTAACTGTTGAGGGGTAGAATCATCATGGCATTGATAATCGTGTGATGGGGCTAAGATCAGCCCCATCCCTCCGCCCGCTACGATATGCCCCCGAGGAACAAGCTAAACTAATATGGTCCGGTAGGCCATGCGACCTCTGACTCGTTCTTTTCGGGTTTCCATAGCCCGACCTTTCCGAACTACCCATAACTCAACCTTCCCCGAGCTAGCTGTAGCTCGGCCTCTCCGAGCTCCCATAGCTCGGTTTTCCCCGAGCTACCTATAGCTCGGCTTCCCCCGAGCCTCCCATGGCTCGGCTTCCATGAGCTTCCCATAGCTCGGCTTCCCCGAGCCTCCCATGGCTCGGCTTCCCCCGAGCCTCCCATAGCTCGACTTCCCCGAGCTTCCCATAGCTCGTTTTCCCCGAGCCTCCCATGGCTCGGCTTTACCCGAGCTTCCCATAGCCCGGCCTCTCCGAGCTACCTATAGCTCGACTTCCCCGAGCCTCACATGGCTCGGCTTCCCCGAGCTTCCCATAGCTCGTTTTCCCCGAGCCTCCCGTGGCTCGGCTTTCCCCGAGCTTCCATAGCTCGGCCTCCCCGAGCTCATATAGCTCGACTTCCCCGAGCTTCTATAGCTCGGCCTCCCTAAGCGATCCATGACTCGATACTCACCTCCGTGGAACCCGACGCGGGAGAGCCTAGGCCTATCGTAACAGAATCCCAAACAAAGAATCATGTTGAAGAGTGGTCTAGGACCTAATATAACTATCTGGGACCTACGCATCTATCAGATCTCAGGCCATCAAAGAGCTCTCCTAGCCGTCGATCCCTCAACGAACAAGATACGGATCCCACCTGCCTTACAACGGCCTGATTTGATTCATTCCTGTATCCTAACAACCTTCGAACCTTCCAGAAGACGCTCAAGATCCAGGTGATTGCCTATAAATACGGTACCCCCAGATTCTCTCAGGTATGCGCTCATAGCCCCTGGCTCACTCTCACTCTCCCTCTCCTCCACTGCTGCTCGTCGGCGCTCACCTGGAGCTCCCGATCGGCCACCCCTGGAGAGACTCCCCGGAGAGATCCCTCTCTCCATTTTTTGTTGATCACCGATCCCCACTGACTTGAGTGTCGGAGGGTCTTCCACGAAGGGCCACCCCCAATGCCTCTCGTGCAAGGACTTCTGTGCAGGTCCGCCCAGGAGGAAGCCCAGACCAGGAGATCGACCGCGCCCGAGTCAGAGGACAGATCCCGGCGGCAACAGATTGGCGCTAGAGGAAGGGCCTCAAGTCTCGTTAAAACTTGAAGAAAGGAGACTAGGATCTCGATCTGGAGTAGAACCTCTCCAATGGCTAATCGGAGAAGAGTAACCTCTGAAGCTCAGGACCAGGTCGTCACTCAAAGACCTGATCCGACAGGCAATACGACACCGCAGCCTTCGCCAGTTGAGACCCCATCACCACCAGCCATCCCGATGACCCAGGACCAGTTCGCCATGCTGGTCTAGCAGGTCCAAGCCCTGACCCACCTGGTTCAGGAGCGTTTCACAGCTGCCCCTGCTCCGCACCTTCATAGGGAGGCCGCAACTCCTTCCTCTCCGGCCACCTCCTCCTCTGGTTCGCATGGAGCCATGGACCCCCACACCGACCCAAAGGGGACAAACCGGTCCCGCGAGGCGACTATAATAGGGATTCTCCCAGATCTCGACGAGCTCAGACCCTTTCCCCGGTGTCCTCCTGCCATGATTCAACGCCGTCCCTGCGCTCTCCCCGCCCAGCTCCTCCTCTTACTTCTGAAGAGGAGATCCGTCGACAAATCCGGGAAATGCATCAGGAGCTGGATGCCGCCAAGCAGGCCCATCTGCCTCAGCCCAAGGCAGAGAAGGGCATCCCTTTCTCCAAAGGGATCATGGAGGAAGTAATTCCCTCCCATGTCAAACTACACGCCGTCGAGCCCTACCACGGCTCTTCTGACCCGGATGATCATCTCAGCAGCTTTCGGTCAATAATGATGTTCCATGGAGCATCCGATGCAATCCTCTGCCGCGCCTTACCCTCCAGCCTCAGAGGATCTGCCCGAACCTGGTTCAACGCCTTGAAACCAGGTTTCGTTGATTCATTCGATGAGCTGAGCCATCTTTTTATTGGCCAGTTCATCAGTAGCTACCGTCACCGGCGGAGATCCGACTCCCTCTCCGAAGTTAAGCAGAGAGAGGGGGAGTCCTTGAGAAACTACCTCGGCCGCTTCAACAAGGCCATGCTAGAAGTGGACCACCTTAATCATGAGGTAGCTATGTCCGCCTTGGCGGGGGGAGTTTCGAAGGAGAGCGACTTCTACCTGGCGATGGAAGTCAGCTACCCCCCAAACCTCTCTGATATGATGGCCCTGGAAGACAAATACGCCAGGGTCGAAGAATCGCGGAGAGTTGCCTGTGCCGAGCTGGCGAAGAAGAAAGAACCCAAAGGTCCTGACAGGTACCAACCCGTCCGTCGGCCAAGTCCACCTCGTCGCCAAAGAGCTCCCCCACCGCCACTGAGGAATCGCTCCCGGAGCTCGCCCAGGTGATTCGACCGGTACACTCCGCTCACGGTACCCAGGGCATAAATTCTCATGGAGATAGAGCGCCAGCTCCCCCGGCCAGCTCCTCTCCGAGGGAACCCAACCCGGAGGGACCCCGCCAAATACTGCCACTACCACCGGAAGCACGGCCATGACACTGAGGAATGCTGGCAGCTGAAAAATGAGATTGAGAGGCTGATTCAACGGGGCGGACTGAACCAATTCAGGAGGGCATCCGAGCCAAGACAAGGGGGGGATCGCCAGCCCGAGCTTCAACAACCTCATCCTCCACCAAATCCGCCTGTAATCGGCCACATCAACATGATCGAAGAGGCCGGCGGCTCGAGCTCCAGAAATGATGATGAAGGATCGATGCCAAAGAAAGCGCGGACGGGCGAGCTCTCCATCTCCGACGACGATCTCCGAGGGATACATTTTCCTCATTACGATGCGCTAGTTGTATCCCTCAATTTAAATAACTATGATGTAAGCCGGATCCTCATTGACAGTGGAAGTTCTGTGAATGTTTTGTACCTCGATGTGTTTGCCAAGATGAGACTGCTCGTGGAAAACCTTCGAGCCGTGGATTCCACCCTAATAGGATTCACAGGCGACGTCGTCATCCCGGAAGGGGTCGTAACCTTAACGGTTCGCGCAGGAACCTGGCCCCTTTGTGGCCACTGTTCACATGGACTTCCTAGTAACTAAACTCAGGTCGCCATACAACACAATATTTGGTAGACCCGGTCTGATGTCCCTCAAGGCAGTTGTCTCCATCCCATACTTGTCTATGAAATTCCCCACCAGGCAGGGAGTTGGAGTTGTCCAAGGAAGCCAGACCATGGCTCGACAGTGCTTCATCACCAGCCTACAGTATAGAATGCCGGAGGTTGACGGGCTGGACGCTCGGGAGGATTTCACCGAACAGCGAGGAGAGCCAGCCGAGGAACTGGAAAAAGTGCCGTTGGATGAGGCCCGTCCCGACCGAACCATAAAGATTGGGTCGCTGCTAAAGGGCGAACCTCGGCGCAAGTTGATCGAATTTATCCGAAGCAATGCCGACGTCTTCGCCTGGTCCGCCTCTGACATGCCAGGGATCAGCCCCGAGGTTCTCGTCCACCGTCTTAATGTGGACGAGATGTACCGACCTGTCAAGCAAAAGAAGAGGAGCTTTGCCCCAGAGCGGCAGAGGACTATTGAAGAGAAGGTTGATAAACTCATCAAGACGAACTTCGTCCGGGAGGTAAATTACCCAAACTGGCTATCGAATGTCGTCATGGTAAAGAAGTCGAACGGCAAGTGGCAGATTTGCATCGACTTCACCGACCTCAACGAAGCATGCCCGAAGGACAGCTTCCCTCTCCCCCGGATTGATCAACTTATGGATGCCACCTCGGGTCATCAAATGCTGACATTCATGGACGCATACTCCGGCTACAACCAGATTCGGATGGCCCCCGAGGATGAAGAAAAGACTGCCTTCATAACCGACCGAGGTACTTACTGTTACCGTGTTATGCCTTTGGTCTTAAAAATGCAGGAGCCACCTACCAAAGGCTGGTCAACAAAGTGTTCAAGGACCAAATCGGCCGGAACATGGAGGTGTATGTCGACGACATGCTGGTCAAAAGCAAAGAAGCATCACAGCACGTCGAGGACCTCTCGGAGAGCTTTGCAACACTCTGCAAGTATCAGATGAAGCTCAATCCGACTAAGTGCGCCTTCGGCGTTAACTCCGGGAAGTTCCTCGGCTTCATGGTCTCCCAATGGGGCATCGAAGCTAACCCCCAGAAGATCCAAGCTCTTCAACAGATGGCGCCTCCGGCATCTATTAAAGAAGTCCAGCGCCTAACCGGGAGGATAGCAGCTCTCAACCGCTTCATGGCGCGCTCAGCTGAAAGATGCCTCCCCTTCTTCAAAACTCTCCGGTCGGCTAAGAACTTCCGGTGGACCCCCCGAGTGTCAAAAATCATTCCAAGATCTCAAGAAGTACCTCGGCTCTCCCCTACTCCTCAGCAGTCCAAATCCTGGCGAGACACTATTCCTATATCTGGCTGTTTCAGAAGGTGTCGTTTGCTCGGTGCTAGTCAGGGAAGAAAACAAGGTCCAGAAGCCAATTTATTATGTCAGCAGGCTACTCCGCGACGCGGAGACAAGATACAGCCGAATTGAAAAGATGGTGTTGGCCTTGATCACCTCAGTTCGGAAGCTGCGGCCGTACTTCCAGGTGCATTCTGTGATAGTCCTGACCGACCAACCCATTAAGGCGGTGGTCCACCGCCCGAAGACATCAGGGAGAATGACTAAGTGGGCCATCGAGCTGAGCGAGCATGATATCCATTTTCAGCCTCCCCCGGCCATCAAAGCTCAGGTGTTAGCCGATTTCCTCCTCGAGTGTACCATCCCAGAGGACGGCTCCACCCCCGACTCCCCCGAGGAACCGAAAACTGGCGCCCGGTGGCTCCTCCATGTCAACGGGTCATCCAACGCTCATCGCTCCGGTGCAGGCTTCGTTCTCACCAGTCTGGAGGGGGTGACCTTTGAATATGGTGTCTGCTTCTCCTTCCCAGCCTCCAACAACGAAGCTAAGTATGAAGCCTTGCTGGATAGTCTCCGAATCGCCCGTAGCCTTAAGGTGGAGAAACTTAATGCCTTTACCGACTCCCAACTAGTGGCAGGTCATGTACGAGGGGAGTTTGAAGCTCGGGAGCCGAACATGATCCGATATCTCCAAAAGGTTCAGAGCCTACTCTCCCATTTTCCCGAATTTGAGATTATTCAGATCCCTAGATCTGAGAATGCCCGTGCCGACCTATTGTCTCGGTTGGCAACGGTAGAATCTATGGACACCGAGCAAAAATTTCACCTGGAGATCTTAGAGAGACCTAGTGTCACGGAAGCCGACCGAGTAATGCAAGTTGAGGCCGAGCCATCATGGTTCGACCCCATTCTGAGGTACCTCAAAGAAGGGTCACTTCCATCCGACCGGAGAGAAGCCAGAAGGCTAAAGCTGCAGGCCACCCATTATGTGTTGATCGACGACCAGCTCTACAAACGGTCCTTCTCCATGCCATTGCTCAGATGTCTTCGCCCGTCTGAAGCAGATTATGCCCTCCGCGAAGTGCATGAGGGAATTTGCGGCAACCATCTGGGAAGCCGGTCCCTATGTCACAAGGTGCTACGTCAAGGTTACTATTGGCCGACCATGCAGAAGGATGCAGACAACCTTGTCCGAGCTTGCGACCCATGCCAGAGGCACTCAAGCATTCAGAGGCTCCCTCCGCCAGCCTGATTCCCATATCCTCCGCTTGGCCCTTTGCCAAGTGGGAGATGGATATCCTCGGCCCATTTCCGCTCGCCACGGGATAGCGGAAATTTCTATTCGTCGCCATCGATTATTTCACTAAATGGGTCGAGGCGGAGGCGGTTGCACAAATAACCGAAGCACGGGCCAGGGATTTCATATGGAGGTCCATCATCTGCCGTTTCGGCCTCCCGCACACTATAATCACTGACAACGGCAGGCAATTCGACAATCTGAAGTTCTGCCAATTCTGCGAAGAGCATGGGATCTGTCACCACCTTACCTCGGTCGAGCATCCACAAGCCAACGAAGCAGCCAAAGTAACCAACCGGACTTTGCTTCAAGGTATCAAAGCTCGGCTCTCCAGGGCCCGAGGCAGGTGGGCAGACGAGTTGCACCATGTCCTGTGAGCCTATCGCACCACCCCAAGAGTACTCACAAGCGAAACCCCATTCCGGATGGCCTTCGGCACAAAAGTCGTTATCCCAGTGGAGATAGGTCTCCCTTCTCTGCGGGTGGAAAGCTACTCGAAGGAAGCCAGCGATAAGCAGCTTTGTACCAACCTCAACCTGACAGAGGAGGTCAGAGAGAAAGCTCGGATCAGAGTGGCTGCCTATCAGCAAAGGGTGGCCCACTACCTTGCCTCCAGAGTCAAAGGAAAAGCTTTCTTGCCCGGTGACCTCGTTCTCCGGAAAGCATCTATCTTCAAACCGCTGGAGCAAGGAAAGCTGGCACCAAACTGGGAAGGCCCCTACCAAGTAGCGGAGATTGTTGGACCGGGGACCTACAAGCTGCAAGATCTAAGCGGAAAATTCATCCCTCGAACGTGGAGTTCGGACAATCTCTATAAGTATTATTAGTAGGGTACGCCCTTTATAGGCTCACCTTATTACACTTTTTGTCGGCACGTGTTTCATAATTTACAAGATGAATCACCACACATTATGTCACCAAAAATTGTGAAAAGAAACATGTGCTGCTTACCAGTTCTCGGCACGACCGAGTTATCTGTTTAAACAGGAAATCTCCGAACCTCGGCTGGGCCGAGCAACAAAATCTTCGAACCTTGGCAGGGCCAAGCAACTAATCTCCGAACCTCGGCTGGGCCGAGCAACAAAATCTACGAACCTTGGCAGGGCCAAGCAACTAATCTCCGAATCTCGACAGGGCCGAGCAACAAATCTCCGAACCTTGGCAGGGCCAAGCAACTAATCTCCGAACCTCGGCAGGGCCAAGCAATAAAATCTCCGAACCTCGGCTGGGCCGAGCAACAAATCTCTGAACCTTGGCAGGGCCAAGCAACTAATCTCCGAATCTCGGCAGGGCCGAGCAACAAAATCTCCAAACCTCGGCTGGGCCGAGCAACTAATCTCTGAACCTCGGCAGGACCGAGCAACAAAATCTTCGAACCTTGGCAGGGCCAAGCAACTAATCTCTGGACCTCGGCTGGGCCGAGCAACAAAATATCCGAACCTTGGCAGGGCCAAGCAACTAATCTCCGAACCTCGGCAGGGCCGAGCAATAAAATCTCCGAATCTCGGCAGGGCCGAGCAACAAAATCTCCGAACCTCGGCAGGGCCGAGCAACAAAATCTCCGAACCTCGGCAGGGTCGAGCAACAAAATCTCCGAACCTCGGTAGGGCCGAGCAACAAATCTCCGAACCTTGGCAGGGCCGAGCAACAAATCTCCGAACCTTGGCAGGGCCGAGCAACAAAATCTCCGAACCTTGGCAGGGCCAAGAAACTAATCTCCGAACCCCGGCAGGGCCAAGCAACGAAGTCCCTGAACCTCGGATAGGCCGAACATTTTATCCCCGAACCTAGATGGGGCCACAATCTCTGAAGCCCAGCCAAAACCGGAGTGCATAAGCCTTGGCCGAAGTCAAGGGGTATATTCTGCTACTAGAAATCTCGGCCAAAGCCGAAGAACGTCCTTGACTATCGAATTCCTCGGGCCAACCGAGCGGCATTCCTGCGCCCTGGCCACGCTCGATGCTCGAATCCTCGGGCCAACCGAGCGGCACTCCTACGCCCTGGCCATGCCCGATGCTCGAATCCTCGGCCAAACGAGCAAAGTCTTCACGCTTTAGCCACGCCCCAAGGCATCGTTTGAAGCCGAGTGACCTCTCGGATACCCCAAAATAAAAACCTCCCGATACTTCGGCAGAAGTAAAGGATCTCCTTCGAAGGACCGCCTAGGTCCGCCACTGGTTCAAACAGAGACCAACGACCCCCCAAATCTTGGTTCGGATTTGGGCAGCTGACAAGCCCCGACCGACCTAAACATCCTTCTAAACTTTGTTTGGATTCGGGTAGCTTACGTGCCCTGACTAAACCCAACTGCGGTCTCCTAAAACTTAGCTCGAACTCAGGCAGCTGATAAATCCCAATCAACATTGGCAAATGTTTTGGAGACAACAGCAGATGCATCAGATGCAAAATCTTCATTTTCATTGACTGAAAAAGAAAAAACAACAACAGTGAAAAAGAAAAAGTAAAAAGAGCCCTCACATGGGCTTACTATCTTCCCCGGGAGTTGTCGGGCCCTCCCTATGCTGAGTCTTCCAAACGCCAGGACAGCTCGGTGACCCGTTGGTGGAGGGACGCTATCTCCTCCCTCTGCTGGTCCACCACCCGGCGAAGGGCTTCTGCCTCCCTCACGGAAACAGTAAGGTACTATTCAACCGCCTTTTCGAGCCGTTCATGGCTTGCAAAGGTGGACGCCAAGGACATGGCGTCGACCAGCACGGCGGTGCGATTCCCTTGAGAACCTCCATGACCGTCGTTGGACGATTGTCCTCCACCTTGAGAAGCCATATCCGAAGTTGTTTAAAGACTAAACCGAAAGGATGGTTAACACCAGCACCCCACTCATCCATATTTATACTCCTCAGGCGAGTATCTCGATCAGTCGGGTTATAAATACCGACACATGGGAATTCGCCACATGTCGCCGCTTTAACTGGCGGCCACAGGACCCGAAGGGCCACGCCCCTTCCCGAGCAAGATCGATAAATGTCGATGAACTGTTCGAGAACCCCCCTCCTTCTCTAGAAATGGGGTACCTCCCGATCTGTCGGGCCCTCGCAGTAAATGCCCTCAACACTCCCCCAAGCTCTCTTAAATCGGCCACCCTTTGGAAAATGTGAAGAAGAAAGAGCTCCAGCACCTGATGATAATTCGCTCCCTCGGGAATGGCCAAATCATAAATGAAGGGTGTACCCGTGCGCCGCCCGTTCCGCCTTGACACTCCTCACCGAGCCTCACAGGGACCATGTATCATGACTCACCGTGACGACTAAGTCATCTCTCCGAGCTCTAAATCTCCAAACCTTGGCAGGGCCAAGCAACTAAACTCCGAACCTCGGCTAGGCCGAGTAACCATTCTCCGAACCTCGGCAGGGCCGGGCTACAAATCTTCGAACCCCAATAAGGTCGAGTCATGAATCTCCGAGCTTCGGCCAGAGTAAAGGAATATGTCCTACCGCCAAACAGTCTCCAAATTTCTGTCTGGATCTGGGCGGCTTACAAACCCCGACTGGCTCGGATAGCGCAGGATCCTCGTCCAAAAATGAACGAGATGTCCTTATGCCTCGTCGCCAACAATAACAACTCTTGGCGCAAAAGAAACAGAAATTACGAAAAAGAACAAAACTTTCTTTATTTCATTGCCATCAAAACCGATTACAACCGCCTGAGAGGCATTACAAGAGTATTGAAATGCATAAAATAAAGACGAGTACAAAACTCGGGCAAACTGCTCCAAAGCATATCTGGGCAACTGTGATGCTCTGGCGTCCGGACCGACAAATCAGACAAACCATGAACCAGTCAGCTCGCCCGGATAGTTGGCAAAGCCGACCTTCCACGGTCCCTCCGGACGAACTAAGAGGTCGAAAAGGAGGCATGACCCGTGGATGCTGATTCTAAGGACCCGGGCAAACCAACAGCTCTCCTCGGGTGGGATGCTGGATCGTAGACCGCTGCCCAACTGAGAGAGCTCGGGGACCATCAGTCCCACATTGCTCCCATCTTCTCCTCCCCTTGGAACGTGGACCGCATCATAGCGGAGAACCTGGCGCTCACTTTCGGGTCACGTGAGTGGAAGTCTGCTCCCATGGAGCCATCCAGAACACCCGTGACCCATGAACTTCTCGGTAGGCTAGCTTCCACCTCCAGGGCCCTCGCTTGAGAAGCTTCGGATGCTTCGACTTCGGCGAGGAGAGCCCCAGCCGAAGCATCTCCTTCGCTCGCCGGCTCCCCTCCTTCTCCTTCCTTCTCTTCTTCTTCTTCTGCTTCTATCCCCTTAGGAATCCCCCTGTCCACAACAGACTCTTCAGGAACTTCTGCTCCCCCCGGAGCCCCCTGTGCCTCGGCGGAAGGCCCTTCACCAGAAAGCCCCCGTGAATTTCGATCGTTGGTTCGCCAGGTTCGGCCATCTCCTCGTCGCCCGCTTGCTCTCCTACCGGTGACCCAGGCCGAACCTCAGCAGCCGCAACCTCTTCCCCTGCCCCGATGGAAGCGGGGGTCGCTCCCACCTCCTCCTGTAACCTCGCCGAGCTACTGGCCTCCAATAAGGGAGACCGAACCGCCTCGTCTGCGGGGGCCCCCAAGCCAACCGGCATTTCTCCTTCGCCATCGTCGGACAAAACAACAACGGAGGGGAGGAAGCCTCAGCAACCTCCTCTGAAACCCCTGCAACTTCCCGGTCTTCGCCCCTGGACAGACCCTCCTCCAGCGCAGAAAGATCGTGCACCGCCGGAGCTTCGGTAGTTTCAGCCTGCGGCGACGAGGAGCGCCGACTATTACCGTCTCCCCTGATCCCCCTAGAGCGGGAGCCGGAAGGGCGAGACCTCTTCTCAGACCGATGCTTGCTGCTGGAGCCAGATCTCCTTCGGTGCTTTCCCAGCTCCTCCCTCATCTGGTCTGCAAGCGTCGACCTTTCGGCTGTAGGGGCAATATGATTCGCCCGTTAGTTCGCACAGAAATCAAAGATGGAGCCATGCTAAACTATCAACTATGGGGTAATACTCACCGCGAGGATCGACGAGGCTCAATCCGGCCGTAAAGAGAGCGTCCTCTGATAGGAGAATGCTGGCTGGGAGCGCCTGACTACCGCGCAGCACAATCAAATCCCTCTTCTCCGAATCAGTTAACTCCGGGTGTGCTTCTGGATCCTTCACGTACTACCCCCATACCCGAGGAAAGTTCAAACCAATGTTCCCCCCGACTATGAAGAACCGCGACTTTCACTCCTTTATCGATGATGGGTTATCTGATATCATCTTGAAGGATCTTCGGGGACCGATGTAAGGCCATTATGAGGCCCTCCCGAAGACCAGATTGAAACACACCCTGAATAGCGAGATGGTCGCAGTCACCACGAGGTGTTTGCACAATGAGATAAACCTGATAAGGTTGCGCCAACTGTTGTGGGCCACCATGGTGAAGCATATATTGTAGAACTTCATCACCTCCCGCACCAACGGATGAAGAGGGAACCGAAGACCTGCCCTCAAGCTTTCCTCATAACAGAACATCCCATCCCCTAATCCAGATGTCACCCTATCCTCAGCCGTCGGGAGCAACAAGACAACATCCTGAGGGATTTTGTACAAGCGGCGCATCCGTTCCAAATCCGCCAAGGTCACCTCCGAAGCTTGGTCACTTGGGCTCACCATATCTTTGATCGCAAGAGATACTGAGCAAGATCGCAGTGAAAACAGAAAGATGAAGTTCTTTAAAGGGGAGCGCAAAGGGCACTATAAATAAGGATAGCGCCGCCACAACTCCATTTTTCCAATTGAAACCGCCTCAGGGTGAGGGTGAGGCGTCCCAACCTAGGCGTCCGAAACTGCCACTACGGGCACCATGAAAATTGAGATTTTCCACGCGGCGCTTCCCCAGCCATTACCTTCGCCCCTAAGGAATGACGGATCCATCTCGGAAAGGCAAGACGGTCCCACGGCATTAATTAGGGCATCATTGCGCAGGCTATCAAGTTCACATCCCCAAATGTAGATCATGCCACTTAAGCCTATACTCCCTTCGCCCGAACCTACGCTTCAAACTAGGGAGTGGGGGGCATGTGTTGAGGGGTAGAATCGTCATTGCATTGATAATCATGCGATGGGGCTAGGATCAGCCCCATCCCTCCGCCCGCTACGATATGCCCCCGAGGAACAAGCTAAACTAATATGGTCCGGCAGGCCATGCGACCTCTGACTCGTTCTTTCCAGGTTTCCATAGCCCAACCTTTCTGAACTACTCATAACTCAACCTTCCCCGAGCTAGCGTAGCTCGGCCTCTCCGAGCTTCCACAGCTCGGTTTTCCCCGAGCTACCTATAGCTCGGCTTCCCCCGAGCCTCCCATGGCTTGGCTTCCACGAGCTTCCCATAGCTCGGCTTCCCCGAGCCTCCCATGGCTCGGCTTCCCCGAGCTTCCCACAGCTCGTTTTCCCCGAGCCTCCCATGGCTCGGCTTTCCTCGAGCTTCCCATATCCCGGCCTCTCCGAGCTACCTATAGCTCGGCTTCCCCCGAGCCTCCCATGGCTCGGCTTCCCGAGCTTCCCACAGCTCGTTTTCTCCGAGCCTCCCGTGGCTCGGCTTTCTCCGAGCTTCCATAGCTTAGCCTCCCCGAGCTCATATAGCTCGGCCTCCCCCAAGCTTCTATAGCTCGGCATTCCTGAGCGATCCATGACTCGATACTCACCTCCGTGGAACCCGACGCGGGAGAGCCTAGGCCTATCGTAACAGAATCCCAAACAAAGAATCATGTTGAAGAGTGGTTTAGGACCTAATATAACTACCTGGGACCTACGCATCTATCAAATCTCAGGCCATCAAAGAGCTCTCCTAGCCATCGATCCCTCAACGAACAAGATACGGATCCCACCGGCCTTACAATGGCCTGATTCGATTCATTCCCGTATCCTAACAACTTTCGAACCTTCCAGAAGACGCTCAAGATCCAGGTGATTGCCTATAAATATGGCATCCCCAGATTCTCTCAGGTATGTGCTCACAGCCCTTGGCTCACTCTCACTCTCCCTCTCCCTCTCTTTCACTGCTCGTCGGCGCTCCCTTGGAGCTCCCGATCGGCCACCCCTGGAGAGACTCCCCGGAGAGATCCCTCTCCCCATTTTCTGTTGATCACCGATCTCCACTGATTTGAGCGTTGGAGGGTCTTCCGCGGAGGGCCACCCCCAACGCCTCTCGCGCGAGGACTTCTGTGCAGGTCCATCCAGGAGGAAGCTCAAACCAGGAGATCGACTGCGCCCGAGTCGAAGGATAGATCCCGGCGGCAACACTAACCATAATTGCATAATTATATTTGATATTGATTATTTATTACTCATAATGAATTGATAAAGATATTGGACTGATCATGAATAAGATTTAGTTAGAAATGATGGGATTGAATTATAGATTATAAACCTAATTATACTAAATGACTTGAATATCTTATCAGTGGGGCTATATGCTGAAAAAATTCATGACCTTGAGGGATATACTAAAGAATTCATAACCTTAGAGAATATACTGAGTTGATACCTTATATGTGGAGATTATACATTGGTGATACCCATGATCTTATAGGTTGTGCCTTGGTTGATACCTTATCTATGGAACTAAAACATGAGCGATATGATTTCAGCATAGCAAAATTAGACATAATGGAATGAGAACTAAGATTAGGTGATATGACATAATGAAAACTAATAATGTGATAATTTGAGATTATTTATTTTAACTGATAAATTGTATCTATTTACAAATATAGTGTTACATTCCAAAAGGCTAATATTACTTACTGGACTAAGAGGCTCATTATATTTTACCTTTTCTTTTTCAGATACTACTCAATAGTTGTGTGGGCATACTATTGCGAGAATGTTTAGATGTGTAAAAAATAAAAGAATTTTTATAAATTAGTTGCTGAAACTTAGTGTTTTTTTTAGAATAATAATTTTATAGTCAATGTTCATTTCATCTGAGAATACTTATTAAATTTATGATTGAAACTCTATATTATGGATTATAATATCATATATATAATGCCTTTCATATTTATAAGAAATTTCTTATAAGTATGCAGCAATTGTCATGGCTTTTGGTTCGGACGTCGGGTTCAGAGTGTGACAATCTGATCTCATATTTTAGGTGTAAAAATTGTATAGAAAACATCCTACTAGAGTGCAAGCAGATTTAACCATCTAATCACCAGCAGAATTTTCATATCATTCGTTTTCCCTTGTTATGAACTTCACTGGTATATAGCTTTGTGTGAGCTTTTTGCTGATTTCTAATAGCTAAGAAGCTATTCATCACTGTCACAATTATCTATGGAATTGTTGGAATTGGGTGGCACACGAAATGGACTGCATTACCAATATATAGGCCAAACATATTTTTACCATATATATATATATAGTAGGGTAGTTCCAGTTTTTGCTAAGGTAACCAACTGTACGCTTATGAAGTCCCCTTGCAACCAAATGGGTGTGGAACCTTATACACTGTTCTTGGTTTCGATGGGTCATGCATGGGATTCACTTTATTATCTGCAGTGGAGGCATTCATTTGCATATATATATATATATAGAAACCGAGTCTTCTGAAGGTAGTATATCTGAGTTAAAATCAGAGCAATGCAAGTGGCTACCCACTCTCATCAGAAGTCATACTGAAAGGGGCCGGCGACCTCCTGCAGTACCATCAGGCTGGGAGAACAGTGGAACTGGAACTGACCATTTTACCTGGCATATATTTGTCATATGCCCAATTAACTCAACTCTCAAAACTCTTTCAAGGTCTACAGGCATTCTTGCTCCCAAACCTGCCGCCAAAAGCTTCATCAATGCCTTTGTGGAGTCCTTTCCGCAGTAACCCACTTATCAAAGATTGCAAAGGGAGAGAATTTTGTAACACATATGCGCACCCATAATTGAAGGTTGATACTATATATATATATATATATATATATATATATATATATACTTTTTTATTATTTTTTAATCTTTGGATGATGATTGTGACAAAAGGCATCTCTCTTTGAGGGAGGGAGGGGAGAGGGCAATTTCCTTCCAAGAAAGCGAAAACTATCAAGGCTTGCCAATATCTTATTCACTTATGCATGGAATGAACAATTAATCTAGGTTTCAAGAATTTAAACTCAAACAAAGGCAAAGCACAGTAGGAATTTTCTCAGTATAGAAAAGAAAAAGAGGCAAATGTCATATCAGTCATGCAAACAGCTCCACTACTTTGCCTGTCTCCATAAGGAACTGAAAACCATTCCTAGTTGCTTCACCTAAATATTGATGACTCCATTTTAGGTTTTGGTTTGGATACCGTATATCAGGATTCTTATGAAGACCTATTCATGAAACACTCCTCTTTGATGATTTTCTCATAAAGAAACAGGAAAAAGAAAGAAAGAAAAAAAGGAAAAGAACAAGATAATCTAATGTATCTGGGAGCAAAAGAACAGCAGTTGGAAAGGGTACTCCTAATTAACACATAATATTATATATTAAGAAATGCGGCAATAATATTAATTTTCATCAATCTATCACAAAGATTTTTAGCACAGTTCTCATCTAAAACAAAAGAAACGGGATGATTTCTTTGATGGTATGGGTCTATCTCCATGGAACCACCGTCAAGTAGATCCCAAAGAACTATAGGAAGAGTATTTTAAGTGCAACATATGATCTATCCAACATAAAGATCAGCTTTGCAGCAAAAAAATATCGAAGCCACATGCTAAGAGAACCATAAAGCAAGTCAGTTTTGTTTAGCTTTTCTTTTCCTTCTTTTGGGGAGGGAGAAGCTTCGTTTTATTATAGTAAGAGGCACAGTTTAGCTTTTCTGTTATAGTTAACACTACTGAAGATTTAGTTAGGAAGACAAAATCAGCAAACTTTAGGGCTCGAGCCTGCGTTCTTCGCATTGAGGAGGTGTCTTGATACACTGAACAACACTGGCGACAAGACAAGGGACATCGGTCTATCTTTCGTTTCATCAAAAGAACAAGGCTTTCCTGTCTGCGTCAACCAAGCTCGACTCTATAGGAAGTGAGTTCCCCAAAAAGAAAACTATATATAAAAAAGCAAGCCGAGTTCTATATCCTCATAAAACATAAGAACTCACAGTCCTTGCCAACGAATCCCTGTAACTTGTTTGTAGGCCCGAGCTTTAATTTATTTTTAGTATTGAATGGTTGACATAAATGCATACTATTCTTTTATCTAAGCATACATCAGTATTCTCAAAAAAGAAGGGATCGATACACAAAAAATAACTAAGATGGTTCTTCAAAAATAATAATAATAATAATAATAATAAAGAAACATTTTACTGCAGACTAACTGGATTTCAGTACGCATTACCAAGGCTTTTTGAGAAAACAATACATTTCTAAAACTTAAAACACAACAATCTATATATTTAGCTTTCAACTACATCCAACATAATTGGATCCAGGACATGATGGTATATGACAAATAGTGTAACTAGAAATGTCATCCATGGTAGCACCGTACCCCTTTGTGCAAACACTACTGGAGAGAGGTTTCAGGTTCAAACCTGAAACGCAGCTAGCAACCCCAACATGTTATTCACAAAAGAAATAGCACTAAATCAAAATAACCATATCAGATAGCCAATAAGGAGTATCCAAATCCCAGTCTTTGAGATCCAAGTTCTTAGAAGTTGCCAGCAGATGTTTCTAATTTAGTATTCACCTGAAAAGGGGGTTTTATTAGTATCTGCTGATTCAGCCATATATTCAACCAAATCCTCATGCTTGGGGACCAGATATCACATCATAGATAGTCTCACCGATATCACATCTCTAAGTGAGTTAGAGAGGGAGGGAGGGAGGGAGGGAGAGAGAGAGAACGGTTTTCATACATGCACTGTTCATCCTTCAAGATGAAACTGGGTTCCAAGGAAGACACCTTTATTTTCCACAAAAATAAGTGGTGGTGGTCCGTGCACTCTTTTAGAATGAAGGATAGATAAAAACCAATGCCTACTAGTGCACAGAAAGTAACTACCACTCTATTCAGTGGTATTCCTACCGACCGTTATCATGCCTTTCATCACCATCTCAATCCTCCAACTTGAAGAGCATGGATGGAGATCACCCTTGTAACAACTCAATCACACAAATAAAGCACGATCCTGCAGGATTTCTTAATTATAGCGCATCAAATAATATACTGTGATGTACTCATAAGCATCATCACAAGCATAGCTACATATACAACACGAGATCGTGAACCTCATGCCACTAAAACCTCGATAAATTAAGCTTGCGCAACTCACGCCGCATCGAAGGCCCGGAAGCCGTAGCCCTGGGGCTCGTAGTAGAGCGGCGACGGCGAGAACCCCTGAATATTCTCAAGCATTTGTGGGCTGAAGGCCTCGTCGAACACCTCGAACGGGCTCGCAAGACTCCGAAACGCATTGTGGCATGGATCTGAGCTCTGATTCAAGGCTGGATTCGGCCGGGCGGCGGCGTTGGCCGCAGAGGCAGGGTCAGGGGGCGGAGGGAGATCGCTGGAGTCCTCGACGTCAGGGAACTTGGACAGGTCGGCGACGTTGGAGTTCCGGCCGGTGAGCTCCTGGACGAGGTCGCGGAACTCGGCTGCGCTGGCCTTGACCTTCATGGGGTTGGAGATGTACACCACCTTGATGGGCCTCTTCTTGGCCTTGGTTTGCTTGGTGTTCTTTTGGTGGACGCTCAACCTCTCCATCTCCAAGAGAGAGGAGGGGTGTGTGGCCTGGCTATGGAGCCGAAGGGAGGAGCAAGAAGAGGAGGAGGGGTAAAGATGCCTAGCTTTGAGAGGGGTTGGATCGAGTGGCTTTTTTTTATAGGGTGAGTGAGATTATGAGGTGGAGGATGGGGTGGTTTCGTGGAAGCGGAAAAGAGGTGGAAAAAGGGTGGCATGTGACCGGGAGAAATGGACCATTTGGAGGAACGGACGAGAGAGAGAGAGAGAGAGAGAGAGGTCAGTGTTCCAAATAATTAGAGGGAATTTTTTTTTTTTTGAATGCGTATAAATATTAAATAGAGAGAGAGAGAGAGAGCGAAAGAGATAATTATACGCAACAACTACGTTTTCGATTCCGGAAGACATCAGTCCTCAATAATTTATGCCACGTGGCACTCGCCGACAGATCCGACCCGACGCGGTGTCGTCACCGGCTCTCACCCCGATGACGTCGGCATAATGAGTGCTCGGGCCTCGGCTCGCTTTGTCGCGCCGGTTCCTCCCGGACGTTAACGGGTTACGCATACCGGCAGATGAACCAGACCGACGTAGCAGGAAGAGCGGTGGAAATTTCTTTCAGAGATCAAGCGCGTTCCACACTTTATGCTCTGTTCGGATGAAAAAAAAAAAAAAAAAAAAAAAAAAATAAAAATAAAAATAAAAAAAAAAAAAAAGTGAAAGAAAAAAAAAAATGAAAAAAAAATATTTTCTTTCCTTCTATTTGGATGAATGGTAGGAAAATAGAGAGAAAAGAAAAGTTGATAATTATTATGACAATAATATCCTTATTATAGATGATTAAAAAATGCATCGATTATTTTTTTTGGAAGAATCTATATTGGAATGGAAAAAAAATGAAAAGTACTTTTGAGTTTTCTCTCCGAAATCTCTTCGGTTTCGGAGAGAAAACTTTTGTGGGGTCCATCACTTTTTTCCCTCTATTTTCCTCTAATTTTCTTTCCTTCCAACTTTCTCTCCATCCAAACAAAATAAATTTCATTTTCTCTCCTATTTTCTCTCCTAGTTTTCTTTCCTCCCTAGTTTTCCCTCCATCCAAACAGAGGGTTAATCTTTTATATATATGATTTTATTGACAATTTAATATTAATACTTATTATATATGTATAAGCTATTATTTAATTATTTTATTTAAATATTTTATAAGTTTATTATTATTTTTTTATTGGTGTTTAATCGTTTTTACATTTAGATAATAAATAGGTATGTAAAGAAAAAAAAGAAAAAATATATATCATTAATGAATTACTTAAAATATATATATTTAATTTTTTAAAAAAATACTAAAGCAATCCGAAATAATTCATGAGTTAATTATAAACTCATCATTTAATAATAGAATTTAACTTCAATAGCTCAAACCTACATATGACATAAATCCAAAAGTGACTCAAACTTGAAATGATTTAGTCAGCCTCCACTTTATTGCCACAATTAATTTTAACCTTTTTAAAATGAATAATAAATTAATATTCTATAATAATTTTTTTCTTATAATATAATTCTTGGAAATTAGAAGAGCAATTTACCATTGCCCAAACCCAACCAGCATGTCATAATCTATGCTAAGGATTCATATTAAAGGTAGTGTGGGACATAATATGTTAATGGCTATGAGGATGGTCTTAAAGTAAAGCCATATCCTTTTCATTTCTCAAATATATAACCCTGATGGTCAATGCTATTTATTTGTAAATTGGTATGAAGATAGTTAATTTTTATATATTTTTCTATAAGTGGTCATCGAATTATTACCATATAAGCATACCTAAATGCAGATTTTTGATGGATCCACCATTCTATTGATGTAATCATATACGTTGTGTCAAATGAAAAGGTGAAAAAATCAAACATAGTTGTAACACCACTGCATAACTTAGTTATAATAAAATAAAGGCCAAATGATAGTGGTTTTTAAAATACTAGATGTATAAATATTCATGCATATAGATGGTCCTCCAAAAAGTAATAATTATAATTTCAAATCTCAAAGGAAACATGTTGTTGTGTTGTTAATTACATGCAATTATTGATTGTTTAAATGACTTTTAAAACCACTTTAATGGTTTCATGTACATTTTGTAAGAAGAAAAGAAAGTTTGCTGCTAGATGCAGCATATGTGCAAATTTTGTTAAAGAATAACTTCTACTAAATCATGACAATTCCAAAATTTTAAATTAAAGAATCGTTAAATAATAAATTTTTTATGATTTTCTTTTATCCTTGTAGATCACCCAATTAGAATAGATGTTCTAATACATCTACCACCTGATTGAGTTGATAAAGCCCCTGATAATTATACCAAAAATTTAATTTTATCTTGCTCATGATTTAGAATATGAGAGTTTCCTTTTTTTTCTTTTTAAAAGAAAGAATTTGGGAACATATTACTAAAAGGTCTCGATATTGCAAAATAAAAATAAAAATAAAAATATAAGTTTGGTATTCAAACTTTTAATTATTATATTTTTAATATTTTATTTTATAAGATTAGTTAAAATTAATAAAATAATTTATGCATCATTCTTACGTGGTAAGTGGACCATCACTTATGATAAGGTACTAAAAGCTTAAAAATAATTCTCATGTTCAAATTAAGATGGTGCCTTAGTTATTCTATTGGTTTTAATAGATGGATGCCAAAAAGTGCAACCATCTTAAAACATTTGGGTGAAAGCCCAAGGAATAAAAGTATATTTTAATCTTACATAACTTATACTGTTGAGTTTAATATTTTTTACGCCTTCCTATTCTTGGCTCTCAGTTATTTACTTTTATTAAGAAAATTTTTTTACTGTCATTTGATGATAATCAAATTTTAATTTATGATATTTAATTATACTTTTAAATATTTATAAAGTTCAAATTCAATATATTTATTAAAAAATTAATTAACGATAGACTGAATTGCTGCACAAATAATTTATCATTTCAATTTCTAAAACTAAAAAAAATAAAAAATATTATTATATTTAAATAAATTTTATTTTTTGATATATCAAACCTAATTTGCGTTAGAATGATACGATCGTCTATCAAATATATATATATATTTAAAATTAAAATTATTTTAGAAACACGCATATTTTACATTGCGTGGTGACGACGTTTTCCCCACGATGGCAGGAGGGTGGGCAGCGTTCCGGCCAGCTTTGTCGCCGGTAAAACTGTGGAGAGTTTTTATTTAACCCAGCAGAAGACTTCTGATCCGTACTGTCAATGATGAAGGTGGTGAATTGACGAAAAAACTGCTGGATTTCTCCAGGACCATTTGATTATTAAATTTTGTTTCTTAATGGTATCAGCAGAAAGCCATGCATTGGAGTTTCGCGGCAAAATACAGTGGTTTTGGAGCGATCTGACGTACGTTTCGTGTGTTGATCATTATTATTTCACATCTTCACTGTTTAACAGCTATAATATGATAAAAAATAACGGCAGCACTTTCCATTTGTATAATCTTTAACAATAAAAAATATCAAAATAGATTAACAGATTCTGCTTTGATCATTCATGACCAAAGGATGATCTATTGGCCACAGATGATTTTGATAGTGAACTCCTCTGTTTCAATGTCTAAGCTCTATGCAGCCTAGATGGATATCTTCTATGCAGTTCGAACCCTTATGCTTCTAACCTTATTATTGAGGATGACTTCATGATTTTTATCAAATGGTTACGAAGGGATAGTGGCTCTTAAGCTCCCATCAATTCGCTTCTTTATGATATTTGGGCCATTTTAAGGGAGATTCATAGAAGTCAGATTCGCCATACATATCGTGAAGCTAATTCGACGATCGATTGGGTGGCATCTTTAGTGACGCATCGCTTAGGTTATTAGAGATGAAGGCAAAGGAATCCCTGACCTTTGATCTACAGTAGATATTATATTCTGATCAGTTTGATCTGATTCATACCTCCGCTTGTAAAAAAAAATAATAATAATAATAAAATATTTTTCTGTGAATAAAAAGTGCTCACCGTAACGCTTTTATAGCCAGTCGACACTCGACAATAGTGGTTTTGGTTGGTGCTCTTTATTATAGATTAATAACATCGCAATTAAAACTTTGATGGGAGTTTGTTGGGATGTGAGAGCTTTCCGGAGGATTTGATCTTTGGCAGTGAATGAGCATTAACGAAACTGTACCGGATTCCTCTCAAAGAAAACACCAAAACTGTACCATATCTTGCTTGATGATTTATGTTCATAGTTATGAGGGTTGCGTTCGATGTCCCAACGGAAAAAAAAAAAAAAAAAAGTCCCCGCGAGGTCCATATCCACCATCCGACAAAGGATTACCTTAGCACTGAGATGTGAAGTCATTCTGACCAAACTAATTTAAGGGGCTTCATGTACAATTTTGTCCTTTCCTTTTATTTCCTTTGTTTTTTACTCATCATCATATTTGATGTCGGCAACTCTGTGAAAACCGATTTTAAGTCTGGATTTTTAAAAAAAAGCAATAGATAGCTAACGATCAATACAAAACTCTATTAAATTTTTTAAAATATAAATTTATTAAATTAAATTATACAAAGAATTAAAATATTTTATTTGTTCCGAATGAAATAGAGTGAAGAAAATAATTTCATATAGCTAACCCCATACAGCTAAAAAAAAAAGACTTAAGATGAATTAAGTTGAGTTGTTCAGTATAAGATTTAATGTTGATTGATACATCCAAACTTTGGAGCTTGGATTTCCTTCATCTAGAGGGGAAAAAGAAAAGAAAAATGACATGCAAATGTGCCCACAAATCAGATTGATGATTGTATATGCCTTTGATGCAAAGGAATGAATTTAAGTATTGGGACTTTACCTTCTTTGATCATGAAAAAAAAAAAGATTCAAATAGGCTTTATCAAAATATTATGTACCTAATTTGTCTATTATTATTTCATAGTTACTAATTTACTAGATCATAGATAATGACACAAGAAGTGTCATCCTGTTTTCTCGGTGCACCAAAGTCGAAACTCTCATAGATTAAGGATGAAGTGATTAAGATTTTATTTCAAAGTCAACTATTCCATATAATTCATATGCTCATTCTTCCTCTATCACATTCTAAACTTTATTTGAAATAATTATTAGTTCTAACTATTGAAAATAGGTACTTCATATAATTGATGAAAATAGTTTATCATTGGTTTCCCAGAAACTTTCCTAAATAAGTCCTAAATTTATTACACATATGGCTAGCTGCGTAACACAAGTACATATCTCACATGATATGATATGATGGAACATATAAGGTCTTAAAATCTATACAAGCTTATTAGAAACAATATAAGCATAATTTTTAAATATTAAAATAGATCATGATTTTAATTTAAGTCATCGAATATAAATTAGGTATTCCAATGATAAACTTAATATAACAATTTCCATGATCAACATCATGTTATGAAGTTGATTTCTTCATGCTTGCAAGAAATATTAGAATACACACACACACACACACACACACACATATATATATATATATATATATATATATATATATATATATATATATATATATATAAAATTATATGTGGTGTGTATGAGGCAGATTATATTCAAAAAAAATATTTTAAAATAAAAATAAATTAAGAATCAGGCCTGGGAGGCGGTTTACACCACTGCCCTAAAGGAGAACTGGTCCCCCTTCTTGTGCGAAGAAAATAGAACCACAACTCTCCTCCAAGGTACAACCCAGAACCAGATTCCTACATCCGTTGGCGGCACGATCTCAACAACGCAATCTTCAAAGAAAAAAATAAAATGTAGAATTATTGTTGTTCTTTTCAAAATTTTCATCCTTTGAAACATATTTATAGATTTTTTTTAAACGGTCGGATTTTATTTTTAAAATGGCCAGTCAATTGATTTTCATTTAAAACGGCCGAACGTTCTGTCATTTGGTTTTCAAACGGCCGAACGTTTTTTTTTTTTAAACAATATTGGCACGTTTTCCAAATGGCCGAACGTTAACAATCCCCCACAAAAAAATAAAAACAAAGGAATAATAACCAAATAAATTAAATTCAATAAGCAATTTCAAAACTTTAAAATTTATTGTGCTTAGTGCAAGTACCTTTAGGTTTGAACTTGCATTTAGTATAAAATACACACAGTATGAAGATGAGCTGATCATAATATGGGTTAGCGCTATCTAGGCCATGCGCTTGCCTTGATTTTCATGAGAGTTACTAGGGATTCGCCCCGGTCCCATAGTCGCGGCCTCACGACTACTGTCACTAAGGTAAATCCTCCAAGGGTATGTGCAACGGAATCATACATCGCTGAATTTACAGCCTTGGATCTATTAAGAGCTATGCTCAATAAGGTAGATCCTCCAAGGGTACATAACCTCGCTGAATTTACAGCCTTGGATCTATTAAGAGCTATGCTCAACCTAACCGTCACAATAAAGCACCACACCATAGGGATGGGATGAAGATAGACTCCTAAAGCGGTGCTTCCAGATATCACCTCAGAGATCGTTTCCCTTTGAACCTTAACCATGGGGTTGCCATGACGGTAGGGGTCCACTCTGGTGACTAATATATGGGCTTAAGCCCCATCCCCCTCGATGTCTCAAAAACCGCAGCCTTCGAAAGGCCTTTGGTTAAAAGATCTGCCAAATTATTTAGATCTTACAAACTGCAGTGATATTGATTCTTTCATTTTATTTCTTATAGATTTATACCTGATCAGGATATGATTATTCATCTTTTTATTTGTTGTCTGTTGATTTAACAGATCAATCAGAGCTCTACAATCACAATTTAAACAAATTCAAGAAATATTTGGTGAAAGAATATCTATATCATTTATTAAGTCTTTCAGCCATTGTGCTTCAGTGCAAGTAGTGTCAAGAGCTGTTAGCTCAGACTCTAGAGTACTTCTAGTGATTATAGTTTGTTTACATGAGCCCCAAGATACTGCAGCTCCTCCTAATAGGAAGAGATACCCAGTGGTGGACTTAACATCGAATTTATCTGTTACCCAATTAGCATCACTATACCCCTCAATCACTTCAGGATAACCAGAATACACTAGAGAATAATTTATGGTTCCCTTAAGATATCTAAAAATTCCTTTTCACTAGGATTGCTAGTATACCTACTCAATCTGCCTACTGCATAAGCTATGTCTGGACGAGTTCTATTTGAAATATATAATAGGGATCATATTCTTTGAGAATATCCTAATTGATTAATAGGTTTCCTAAATTTTAATTAAATGAGAGTTATGATCATAGGGGTAGAAATAGGATTTAAATCATAATATTCAAACTTTTGAAGCATTTTCTTTATTGAGTGTGCCAGACTTATTGCTATTCCATTATCTACTTTGTTAAGTTTCATTCCTAGAATTACATCGGCTTCTCCTAGGTCTTTCATATCAAACTTATTTGATAAGTAGCTTTTAGTTTCTTGAATTAATTTTAATGATGTTCCTAGGAGTAATATATCATCTACATATAAGCATAGTATTATAAAATCAGTATCCTGTCTTTTATAGTATACACATTTATCATATTCATTTATTTTAAAGTTATTTTTCAAAATGATTTCATCAAACTTAATGTGCCACTGTCTAGGAGCTTGTTTTAAACCATAAAGAGATTTGATTAATTTATATACTTTATATTCTTGTCCTTTTACTTCAAATCCTTGAGGTTGATTTATGTAAATTTCTTCTTCCAATTCTCCATTTAAAAATGCAGTTTTTACGTCCATTTGATGAATTATTAATTTATGAATTGAGGCTAAGGCAATTAGAGTTCTCAGGGTTGTTATTCTTGCTACAGGAGCATAAGTATCAAAATAATCTATGTCCTTCTTTTGATTAAATCCCTTTACTACTAACCTAGCTTTATATCTTTCTATTGATCCATCTGGTCTTAATTTTCTTTTAAAAATCCATTTTGTTCCTATAGGTTTGTTTCCAGGAGGTAAATCAGTTAAAATCCAAGTTTTATTTTTATGATTGATTTAATTTCACTATCTATAGCTTCCTTCCAATATGATGATTCTGATGATGTCATTGCCTCATCGTATGTGGAAGGATCACCTTCTATTAAGAATGTAAAAAAATCTTCACCAAAATCTTTTTCAATTCTTTTCCTTTTGCTTCTTCTTAATTCTGGTTCAGTTTCTAGTTCTGGTTCTATGGCTTTAGAGGATGATGTTTCAAATTCCAGGGGTCTAGAGATTTTAGTCTTGAATGGAATTATATCTTCAAAGAAGGAGGCATCTCTAGCTTCTAAGATTGTATTATCAGATATGTCATTAATCTCTGATTTTATTACTAAAAATCTGTAGGCATTGCTATTTTGGGCATAGCCTATAAATACAGCATCTAAGGTTTTGGATCCTAGTTTTCTCTTTTTGGGTTCAGGAATATTAACCTTAGCTAGACACCCCCACACTTTGAGAAAGTCTAGGTTAGGTGTTCTTCCTTTCCAAAGTTCATAGGGAGTCTTACCACTATCCTTAGTAGGTATTCTATTTAGGATGAAACAAGAAGATAGAAGAGCTTCCCCCCACAAGTTCTCAGGTAAGCCAGAACTAATGAGCATAGAATTTACCATATCCATAAGGGTACGGTTCTTACGCTCAGCTACACCGTTGGATTGTGAGAGTAAGGAGCAGTCAGTTGATGAATTATCCCATGTTCTTGACAGAATTGAGAAAATTCATTCGAGGTATACTCCCCTCCTCTATCAGATCTAAGAATTTTAATTTTCCTTTCTTGTTGATTTTCTACCTCACTCTTATAAATTTTAAATTTATTGAAGGTTTCATTTTTAGATTTAATTAGATAACAGTAACAATATCTAGAAAAATCATCTATGAAGGTTACTAAGTACCTATTCCCACCACGAGTTGCAGTCTTAGTTGAGTCACAAACATCACTATGTATTAACTCCAAAATTGATGAATTTCTTTTCACTGATTTGAATGGCTTTCTTGGTTGTTTAGATTCAGCGCATATTTCACATTTAGACATATCTAGATTCGATTTAGGAATTAGTTTTAAATTCATCATGTGTTCGACCTTTCTTAGGTGCACATGACCCAACCTGGCATGCCATAGATTTTGATTAGACTTATTCACAAGATAGGTTTGATTCTCAGCTTTATTAATAAAAGGATTTATTATTTAATTTAAATAAGCCTTCACTTACATATCATTTTCCTATGAAGGCATTATTCTTAGTTATTACAACTTTATTACGATCAAGAACAATTTTGTATCCTCTTTGAACTAGCTGAGATCCGCTGACAAGGTTCTTCCTAAGATCAGGAACATAAAGCACATCCATCAAGGTAAGAACTTTTCCTAATGACATTTTCAGGTTCACTCGACCTTGTCCCTCGACCCTGGCGGCTGTGTTGTTCCCTAGAGTTACACTTCCTCCACTTGAGTCCTGAAAAGTAGTGAACCAGGAGCGATCAACACAAATATTAACATTAGCTCCTGAATCCAACCACCAGTCAAGGTTGGAATAAGTAAGATTTAATTCAGGGTTCAAGTTTACTAACCTAAGGATGGAATCATCTTGACCTTCAACTACGTGAGCTTGGGGTCCAGAGGAAACAGAAGGTTTGTGAAAGGGCTCCCTTTTCCGATAAAAGCAGTCTCTCGCAAGATGATTTCTCCCATACAAGAAACAGAATCTTTTACTTGGACCTTGGGTTGGCTGGCTAGGTCTATATTGTGGGTTTTAAAGTTTTCACCCTTGGGTTTGAACTTGTTTGGTTTAGGATGGTAGGGTTGGTTTGATTGTTTTTGGAGGTTCGATCGAAATTTAGGCTTTGACCTTCGTTTAGAATTGTTGTTGGTCTGGTGTTGTTCGGTTAGATTGGCTTGGACACTTGGAGTTTTATTTTGAAGGGTTTTAGACCTATGTTGGTCTTCTATCCTGATTGAGTTTAGAAGTTGAGCCAAGGATAGCTCTCCTTGTTTTTGAAGCTGACTTTTGACAAAGCATTCCATGAAGGAGGCATTTTATCTAAGAGGCTGGAAACTTTAAAACCTTCAAGAATTTGCCTTCATTGGCCTGAAGTTTCCTAAGGTATTCTTGGAATTTATGAATTTGGTCATTGATAGGCATGTCATCTACCATATTGAATCTAAGGAATGATGCGGTATTGAATCGTTCTACTCCAGCATCATCAAGTCCATATTCAGACTTAAGGTTATTCCATAATTCCTTTGAATTTTTAGCCGATAGGTAAATGTTGTAGAGTGAGTCGGATAGGGCACTAAGGATTCTACCTTTACATAGATAATCCTCTTCAGGGGTAGTGGTTGACATTGGGCTAGAGGAACTGGTAGATGATTTGTCAATCACTGACCAAAGACCTAAGGTAGTTAGCCAAAACTTCATTTGGCTTTGCCACCTCCTAAAATGGGATCCATCAAATTTTTTCGGTCTAAGACTAATGATGTCATCCCTAAGGGTTGGCATATGGTCCAAGCTAGATTCAGAGAGGATGATCTGAAAAATGAAAATGATTTTGTTACAAAATTGTTTGAATAATTCAAACATTTTTTTTCCTTTTCCTTTTTTTTTCCACAAGAGAACAAGATATTTTGCTACAAGTAAAAGAAAATTAAATATATATTAAATATACAATGCAAATAAATTATAATTAATTTGCACTGGTTCTCCTTTAGATTGTTATTGAAGTTGATTTCTTCATGCTTGCAAGAATATATAGAATATATATATATATATATATATATATATATATATATATATATATATATATATATATATAAAAAATTATCTGTGGTGTGTGTGAGGCAGATTATATTCAAAAAAAATATTTTAAAATAAAAATAAATTAAGAATCAGGCCTGGGAGGCGGTTTACACCACTTCCTAAAAGAACTGGTCCCCTTCTCGTGAAGAAAAATAGAACCACAACTCTCCTCTAAGGTACAACCGGAACCAGATTCCTATATCCGTTGGCGGCACGATCTCAACGACGCGATCAGCGATCTTCAACAATCTTCAAAGAAAAAAATAAAATGTAGAATTGTTGTTGTTCTTCAAAATTTTTATCCTTTGAAATATATTTATAATTTTTTTTAAACGATCGATGTTTTATTTTTAAAATGGCCAGTCAATTGATTTTATTTAAAACGGCCGAACGTTCGGTCGTTTGGTTTTCAAACGGTTGAACATTTTTTTTTTTTTTAACAAAAAATGACCGAATGTTAACACATCAATGTCTAAAAATACAAACCACTAATTGAATCATAATTAAGAGTTTCAAAATCTTGAAGTTGATAAATGAAATCTAAAAATTCTTGTAGAATTTACTATTAATCTCATTATATCTCAACGACCAATTCCAAATGATATAGAAAACTACTATTAAAATAAAGCAAATTTTATACAAACAAACTATTACCGGCCAAAATATTAATTTAGCCCATAATAATTAATTTACTATTCTTTACCGAAACAAAATCTTAGGGCACCGCATCTCCATTAATTTTCTCTCTTAAAGTGTTTAATTATGTACCATTTAACATGTAGACAAGATGTTGACAGAAGCAACTTCTATAAACCAAATTAAAACTAATACTAGCCATATATTTGGGCATGCATACACAAAGAGACATACAAATTGATAGATTGAAAAATATTTTTGAGCCTACATAAAATCATATCAACTCTACAAGGAGGGGAGGACAACGTATCATTTGAATAAAAAAAAAAACTTATTTACTAAATGCATGCACTTTCGTTATATGAGTGCCTCTTCTTAGGCAAATCCTATAATATATATATAAAGGAAGAGTATAGCATACAATCTTTCGTTCATGAATGATAGAATATCTTTCACTCATATTTTAACCTATAATATATATATATATATAGAGAGAGAAGGGTAAACTCGGTCATATTTAAATTTAAAATTTAATCTTTTTTAATTCTTAAATTCATATCCATTTTTGAATCTATCTTATTTTTTTAATTTTTATTTTTAAAATTCATAAATTATATGTATTTAAGGATGATAAAAAAATAATACTTAAATTTAAATCTTTTAATATTATCATATAACATCTTTATGTTCTTATACAACCATGTTATATCTTCGAAATTATTATTTTTACAGCTGTTGTAAATGGGCAGGAGTATCCTGGATGCTTACCATTCGCAGGACGCTCCTCATTATTTCTTCATGAAGCTCGGTGAGGCTCCACCTCTCTGTTTGTCAGTACTCCCTTATGCATAGAATAAATATTTAGACCGGAATGTTTGATTCTCACTGTCGAGTACGAGAAAAGCAAAAGAAATCCATTACTTGAAAGCAAGAAATTTTATGCACCAAATCACATGCAGGAAGAGCAAAAGGAAAATAATTTTCTCTACCGGATATCACGATTAATCATGCTATTATTATTTTTTTCTTTTTCTTTTTGTACGTCACACATGCATGATAGCACGTGTATCGGCCATCAAATCCTTGGAAGCAGCACGTACTACTCCACGATGGGCCTCGCCCTTTTCCCACCAGAACACATCAACACGTGTGCGTGCCCGTGAAGGCGTTTACTTTGAGATTGTAACCCACCACCAAACGCTATGCACCTTTTTATGCTTTTTCCTTCGTTTCTGAGCAACGCCGAACCTACTTCAACCGGAAAGTAAACTTTGGACGACGCCTTCCTTCTAAGCTTTTAAAACCACATTATTGGTAAAAATTAAAAAGAAAATTAAAAATATTCTATCCATCCACCAACTTGTACTCAAAATTCATTTTGATGCCCTAATTCCGCAATTCAACCCTCCAAGTTTAAGGTTGTTGCATCCTTAACAATGTTGGTAATTGTTTTAAATAAAAAAAAAAGAACGTGTTTCAGCGTTCCACGATACTCAAAGGTATTCGTTCTTTGAAACATGAAAAATAAAATGTTATCGTGCTCGTAGTAGAAGGTTCGATTCGAATCGAATCATTATACATTGAGGATAGATCGCCTATAATCTGCATAAAGAGGCAAAAAATAATCCTTAGAGCAGTGTCTAATACGCTCGGTTCAGGCACAATTCTTATCTTCTTTTAATTTTAATTTTTTATATATTTAAATTTTAAATGAAATTTTTTAGCAATTTTTAGAAAGGAATTTTTTCAAAAACAAAAATATTTTTCAACAAACAAACCATTAGATGAATAAGTTAATATTGATAAAATATATGATGGAGTGATTTGAACCTATAAATTGCTATTTATCATATAAAACAAGTTAGCATCCTAATATGGTAGTTTATATATTTATATCAAAATATAATATTTTAAAATATAAAAAATTAAACCGTACGTAGCAATCAAAATTTTACAATTAAAACTAATTTTAACTAAAATTTTGAAAATTAAAAGTACATGTATATATATATATATATATATATATATATATACAAAAGAGCAAGCTAAACTTTGCTATATTCACGTATAGCCAAGCTATGAATTCGGTCTCTTTTTCATCATATATTCACATGAGTTTCGAATTCACCTCATATTTTCTACCTTTAGAATTCGTAATCCTTGTAGATACAACAATAACAAAAAATGATTGAATATAAGCTTAGCTACACACGAGTATAACCAAATCTAGCTTATATGTATATATATTGATAAGTTTATTTATTACCCCAATTTAACCATTAAAATAAATATTAATTACTTTAATTTATTAAAATTGATACTTTTTATGGATGTTTGCAGAAAAGGAGTTTATAGATGGAAAGAGCTCGATTTTTAGAGTCCAATGATCCGGACGATACTCAAATTAGGACTCTATTTGTTCGAAAAGGAAGGAAGAGATGATTTCGCATGATTTCGGTGCAAACTAAGGCAGATGATGGAACGGATGGCTAAGGAGTCTTCTCACAATATCTGAATGATCTTGAGCCCGATTGACTCCAACTTTGACTAGGAAGAAGCTCTAGACAAGCTCTATAAAAGAAGGACCTCAAGCAGGAGTTCGGAAGAAATTTTTTTCAAAGTTCTTTTTATTTTTTTATTTAGATCATTGTATTTAGGCCTATGGAAGAAAAATTATGGAGGGGATGTTAGCAGCAGCAATGCACGACTAGATTCCTTCAACTTGAATAATGATGAAGCTTATAACCGGGTTCTATATTTCTTTTTGTTCTTGATTTCTATACAATAAAATCATGATCTTCTTTCATATATCTTTATCTTTTGAGTTATTGTTATGATCGAAGTTTTGATCTGGCATACATGGCCTATACCCTCTATCGATATTTGTAATCTCAGGATACGGTATGTGCCTAAGAGAGATAGATCATAATATGGTAGTTTAGACCTCTAACTTTTAATTAATTAGATAGTTTATACTTTAAGTGAATGTGCCATATCTCCTAATACGGTTCGTTCCTGACAAAAGATAAATTATTCTAATTTTGAATTTATAAAAATTATTGAGATTGTAATATAAAGAAAAGAAAATAAAACCTGTGTGCACGATGGATTGGATTCCTAGGCTGCTTCTTTGCTGTCTTAATTTCATTAATTAATTAGTTATTATCTTTTAATAACCATTATTCTAAATATAATTTTTACAAATAATTTTTCTTTTATTTCTTTTCATGAAATAATTGCCCTTAATCCCAGCAACGGTGCCAAATCCAGTTTATATTTATATATATAGTGCAGGAGCAAAAGTGAAAAAAAGGTTGCATAATTTTATTTGGATCTCTGAACCTAGAAGTCCCATAATTTTTTCTTTCCTAGTTGGTCGAGTCCAGTCTGTTACTGAGTCGGTCAAGTTTGGTTTAGTCAATGTCCAGGTCATGCATTTTTATTTTATTTGAGTCCATAATTCAAGAAGTGTATTACTCTTATTAAAATCTTGCAGAAGATATTCAGAAGAAGCCCTAGATTATGCAGTATTGGACAACCATCCGATCTTCTCCAACTCATACCCTACCCTTGCCCTTGGAGCTCTTCATGGATTGGATCCGCCTACACCAGGATTGATGACGTGGAATCAATATTCTCCCTCCATGTCGCCACCTATAATTTTGGCAACCTTGGGAGTCCCATAAGGAAGAAATTTGGTGATCCCCTATTATGCTTTAATAAAAATGAAGATCAGCATCTCTATCATTCTGGAAAGGATCTTGCGCCTACATGGATCTTGTTGATAAAAGGAAAGAAAGAAGGATGGCACCAGGATTGATGACGTGGAATCAATATTTCCCTCCATGTTGCCACCTATAATTTTGGCAACCTTGGAAGCCCCATAAGGAAGAAATTTGGTGATCCCCTATTATGTTTTAATAAAAATGAAGATCAGCATCTCTATCATTTTGGAATGAATCTTGCGCGATCTTGTTGATAAAAGGAAAGAAAGAAGGATGGCACCAATTGGAACCATATATTGCTGCTGCCATTTTGGTCGAATTAAATGAAGGGTTGCTCTACAATTCTACCATATTTTATAATCCCTATCATTTATTACTCTAATTATTGAACTTACCTTGTAATGGCATGAGAGATCTATAAAACATTTTTCTTAAAACAATAAAAGGATAGAATATGAATATATGAAAATTTTTCCTTAAGAACTTTCCTTCAAGTTCTATATCCATTAGCTTAAGCAATTGATCCTCTGTGAGGGAGTTAGCGTGAGACCAAAGATTTTCGTTGCTTTAAGCAATTGATCCTTCGTGAGGGAGTTAGGCGTGAGGCTAAATTTTTGTTGCCTTGAGCAATTGATCTCCGTGAGAGAGTTAGGCATTAGGCCGAAGTGTTCTTATTACCAAATCCTAGTCTAATACATCTCATCTACTAAGCTCCACCAAAAAACCCTAATACTCATACCACCATCTTCATAACCGACCATCAAAACCCTCCCCCTAAATTTTAGGCATCTATACTTGAAACTCTAGCCGCCGTCCCTCTCTTGATCCATCTCCAAAGCCACCGTCCTTCCTCTTGATTCATTTTCAAAGCCTCTAATTCATCTCTAAAGTCGAGGAAGCCTTCTTTATCCCTGAATCGAGATCAAGAAACCTTACGTGGAAGATAATTTTCTCATTTAGAAATCCTGTCGTTAGCGATAGATCTTCTACTAACACTAGAGCACATCACATCATCGTCAGGTAAATCAACTTTTTCCTTACTCTGTGATTCTGATTTGGTAAAAGTTCATAAGTATGTTTTCTCTAGAGTTTCTCAATTTCAAACTTTTCTGGTATACTTCTTCATTTTTCTTAAAGTTCTGTTCCTAAACCGTTACTTTTAACATCACATAATCTACTCTTTCACTCTTTCTCTTATTTTCGAAAAAATTAGCCATCTTCTAAAATACTTAAAAATATATATATAAATTAATTTTATCAGTTCATTGATTGCATAATCACCTCTGCCCTTATATTGCACATATATATATATATATATATATATTTAAATATAGTTTAGCGTAAATTTGATCATCTCGATATCTACCGTTACTTTCATATAATTCATGAATTTCAAAGATAAAAAATAAAATACCTTTGATATTCATATAAATTCAAAGGTGTAAAATATAATTAAAATTTAATATATATATATATATATCTTTATTTGAGTGCACATATGATCTTTCAAGAGGGGCTTTGCCATCGAGACTGGGTAAAGAGGAGGTGAACATTTTTGTGGTTGGGCACATCTCATTTAGAAAAGCAAGCGGTCCCCCTCCCCCCAAAACCCTCGCACTAAAAATGGCAGATATAATACAAACTTTGTCAGAACGTCCAATCTAAAAACAAGAGCCTGCCGGGAGTGAAGCTTTACCTACCTGCGCCCTCTTTATGGCCTTTCCCAGTGAGCGGGGCCAGCCTTCTTTAACACCCCATGCGCTAGCCTCTCTTCAACTTCATTATTACCATCTCATATATATGTGCATCAAGGTACATCTTCATCGAATCAGCATGTTGGTTGGCCCCATCGATCATCTTGTAAACAGGTTAGGATGCGTTTGGTATTGGTTAAGAGGGTAAAAGATTATCCCATGAATTTTTCAACTCATCTTGAAGATGTTTGATGCATGATTTTTTTTTTTCTTTTCAGCAGAATTACTTTCTTCATCTTTACCTTCAAAATTATTAACCTAAGGAACCTAAGTTAACATAGTTAAAAATTAAAATTATTCAGAAGATGAAGAGAGACAGAAATTAGATATGTTTATTTTTATATTAATTTTGTTTCAAATATAGTTAATAATTATATTTATAATATTTTATTCTTCATTTATAGATACAACCAAACATGCTTCGGAGAAAGCTTTTATATCTTTAAAATTTATATCAAAAAATATTAATTTCGTAACCTTTAGCTTTATTTTTTTAATCATATACCTAATGTGCCCTTAAGAATGTTAGTTAGCATGTTCATATCATGCGAAAGAGAGCATTGTCTGATATGAGTTAGATGCATTGGAAGGCAAGGAAACTTTCTCCCCATTTATTATTGATGGAGTAGTTTCACATTAAAAAAAAAAAAAGAATGCATAACCAAAAGCAATATGGAGTGAATTTTGAGATTTATATTTGGTCCATAATGTTATTACCTACCAATTTTTTTGAAGATATATATAATATAAAAATTAATGAATAAATGATATCAGAATTGAGCAGGCTAAAACTCTTAAAGGTTTGATTCCTCTGAATCTAGAAAAGTTGAAAAATTTTAATCAATGGGCTATCAGTAATTTAGCAGCTTTAGCTTTATCAATTACAACTTAACTAGTATCTTCTATTTTTTTATGAATAAAATAAAAAAATGAATAGATTTTGTATGGCTGTATTGTTCTTGTTTTTTTTTTTTTTTTTAATAGATGGTGGGGAACCAATTTTTTTATGTGAATTTAAACGCATGACGGTATGTTTAAAACCCAAATTCTTTTTATAATGAGAATCTAAACTAGAAGCAGTTGCTCCTCATAAAATTATATAATATAATCTGTCAATTTCTTTTAGAGAGGAAAGCATATGATCATTTTGGACAATCTACGTACCCACTAGCCCTGGTGAAACTTATGATAGGTTTTGATAAACACATTTAATCTATGATGTAGAACTTGGTGCATTTAATGGTTGTGATAGATATATAAAATCTAGTAGATATATAAGTCTCATATTCAATATCTAGTAGACATACAATATTTATAAAGTTTATACTATCAGTCAATCATATGTGCGCACACTAGCAAGTAAAATTGCCAAAATTAACACCCACATTTTTAGGGCTGTACAAAAAATGACATCCTATAATACAGACAAGAAAACTCTTTTCTATGTATACACTAGTATATTGTAGAGCTTCCCTAGGAACCTATTTACTATTTACTATTTACCAAATGAGGCTTTACTGCATTCAATAGTTATGACTGCGTTATAAACAACTACCATATTAAATATCTAGCAGATACAATATTTATAAAGTTTATAACCTTGATTGATCGATCTATTTATGTACACACACTAGTAATTTATATGTGGCTTGCCCTTTGCTTCATTTTATGTAATAACATCAATTACTCACCATGAATAATTAATAGCTAGTATATTGTAGAATGCATAAATTAATTGTGCTTTTTTATGTAATTCACATCCAAAATGACCAAAAAAGAAATGCTTAAATAATATATTAATGTGGAGCCATCCATCACCTAAACTAATTATTAAACCACAAATTTTGAATAGAGGTCTGTTAATTATTAGGGCAAACTCTCCTTGTTGTACGTCTCTCTCCACATTGTAAGCATGCTTGATAACGATGTCTGTGGATTACTTTGATAGGTAATATAATAATTAATTTGCTGGGGCCCATGGATGGGGCTTTGTCTCATGAAAAGTTTCAATCTACAGTCACCTACTCTGGATTAGATTTGCAAGCCAGCTCGAGTAGTAGTGAGGACCACAGTGCATGCTCACAAATAAACAAAAACAGTAGCAGAGGAACTACGGAAGGAAGGGAGATCGATGCAGAGCTCCAGATCGGATGCGTCTTTAATTTGCTGTGAAATGGACCCAACAACGACTGCCCTTGCAGCGATTTCCACTCCTCCTCCATGTACCATCTCTGTCAGATAAAAACACAGCTCGATCTCATCAACTGCGCGTCGACGCCAATGGTGGCAATGGCATCACACCTCGATCTCACGCGCGCGAGAGCCTCGGGAGTACGTGCCATAAATAATCACAGCAGGCTTATAATTAGCTTGCTTACGGGAACGAAGAGAGAGAGAGGTTTAACCTGCAGTCAAGGAGATTCAAAAGGACGGACGTCGCAGCTATATATATATATATATATATATATATACCCTTCATGGGACGCTGCTCTACAGCGCTGGAGAGGGAAGAAACGTTACAAGTTGAGGCCAGAATTTGACGGCAACGATTCGAGAAGGCGAAATGCCGTCCAATCTAATCATTGATGTGATTCGTGAGGTTGATATATGGCTGTGGCCAAAAGTTCTGCAGTAATCCACCGTTGCAGGTGACGCTTATCTATCTAGATGTATGATTTCTTGTGTGGCCAGAAGTTCTGTAATCCACCATTGCAGGTGACGCTCATCTATCTAGATGATTTCTTGTGTGGCCAAAAGTTCTAGCTAGCTGCTGCAGCTTTCTTCAACCACAAACTAAACCTCTGCAGCAAAAGTGCAGACTTCGATTTTTAATTAATATATGCATTCAATTAAGCAGCTTCAGCTTCAGGAGGAGTTGAGATTCATCCAACATGATGGAGACGCATTGATGATAAGAAAGTGGTGAGCTCAAAAAGTCATTCTTTGGATAAGTTTGCAAACATGTGAGATCACATTTGACCAACCATTCCTCGTTCTTATCTCTAACAAACAAGTTTAGTCTCGAGCGTCTCTCTCTCTCTCTCTCTCTCTCTCTCTGTATATATATATATATATATATATAATATTTTTAATTATATTTTACATCACTGGTACGACTTGACACTGTTTATCAAAAATATCTTCGTCCTCTTCAAATTTTCAAAGCCCCACTGCCCTGGGCAAAAGTCCTTCTCAGCCGTATTTTAAGCAGGTTTTTTTTGCCCCTTGGTTTAGTCAACGTCTCATTGAAGTTGGCCAAGGTTGCAGCCAAAGCCAAAGATCGCTGCGGAGGATTCAAGGTTGCCGTTGGGTTTCGTGTCGTCGGTCATCGTCGGCTACGTGGCCATCAGGGCGTCCATGACCTGAGAGACGGTGCCGTATTTGATGCCAAAAAAAAAATGTCCTTCGCCTTTAAATTTAATGAATGCCGATTCAGAGCAAGTGTCAGGTGTTGAAAAATAAAAAGAAAAAGAAAGGTGAAATTTCGATTGGTTGACGTGAGCGAAAACTACTGTTGTCGTTGAATCCTCTGAAATAAAACTATTTTGTCTTCCTTAAATCCCTTCCATACCAGGATCGCATCGGAGAAAAATTAAATTGAAACCTCGCGCTCCGTCTCCGGGCAATCTCACGTGGAAAGGTCATGTGGCTGGCTGAGGGCATGTAAGGCTCCAACTGACGTCTTTTAACGTAGTGCAATACATACATACATATATATATATATATATATATATATATATATATATATATATATATATATATATATAATACTCAACATGAATTTAGTAAAAGCAAATTTGTTTACTCGAGAAGATGAAAAAAAAGAGAAATAAAAAGAAAAAAAATACATATCCTTATATATGATCCATGTAAAAAAATTAGCTAAAAGATTTCTTTGTTAATAAAAATTTCAATGTTCTTTTCTTTTTACACTACCCATTATCAATTGATTTTACATTTTTTTTTATTCTATTTTATTCTTCTTTATTCATACAACAACTTGATGAGGTCGGTAAATAATTTATTTACTTAAGGCGATGACAAAAACCTTCAAAATTATTTTAGAGAAAGGATATTTGAGAAATAAATAATCCATTAAGTCGTGATTGACCCAATATAACACATATTTGGGCTTTTGGATCATTCTTTTCTTTTTTTTCTTTTTTTTTTTTGCTAAATCATCACTAGTGAGCAACTTATTAAGCTAGTTAGAGAAATATCTTTACTTTTTTAGGATAAACGATTTACAAATAGAGCTGTAAAAGAGATACCTAATTCCTCTATAAGTAGCAAACTTATGTAAGGAAACTACAAAAAAATTATGAAATAGCGATGCAACTCAGCGACGCAAATATTCATCACAAAATAACGACAGAATTGCGATGCAATTGCGACCCATGAAATCTGCGATGCCATTTAGCGACGCATTAAATCAGTCGCTAAATAGCAACGCATTTAGCGACTCCCAAAAAATTTCATCGCTAAATAGCGACTCTATTTAACAATGCATCAAAATGCGTCGCTAAATAGTAACGCATAACTTTGCATCGCTATTTAGTGACGCAATTTTGCGTCGCTAAATAGCGATACATTAATGTGTGTCACTATTTAGCGATGCATAAATTTGAGTCGCTATTTAGCGATACGGTTTAATGCATTGCTATTTACTAACGCATCAAAATGCATCACTATTTAGCGATGCATTACAGTGTATCGCTAAATAGCGACGCAGAATTGCGTCTCTATTTAGCGACACACTGTAATGCATCGGTAAATAGCAACGCATTTTGATGCATCGCTAAATAGGGTTTTAGGAATTTAGGGTGTTTACCATTCAGGGTTCAGGGTTCAGGGATTCAGGGTTTAAGGGTTCAGGGATTCAGGGTTTAGGGATTCAGGGTTTCAGGGGTTTAGGGTTTTAGCTAGGTTTTAGGGTTTTATGGTTTTAGGGTTAGGTTTAGGGTTTAGGATTTAGGGTTTAAGGGTTTATGGTTTAAGGGTTTATGGTTTAAGGGTTTAGGGTTCTAGGGGTTTTAGGGTTTTAGGGTTTAGGGTTTTAGGATTTAGGGTTTAATTAGGGGTTTAGGGTTTTAGGGTTTAGGGTTTTAGGTGTTTAAGGATTAGGGTTTTAGGTTTTAGGGTTTTTTGGATTTTAGGGGTTTAGGATTTAGGGTTTTTAGGATGTAGGCTGCATTCTCGATACAAGGCGTGGATCGGACTGAAGGCAGCATCGGTCCCGGGTAGGACCTTGTAGTCGGAACCCGGGCATACCATGGGACCGTCGGTGCACACCGTTTTGTGGGGCAGACCGGTCGGCCTAGCCCAATGTTCAACTATGAGCTTTTTAACTACAACAACTTAAACATATGCTATTGGAGCTGGAATTACCTCGGCTGCTGGCACCAGACTTGCCCTGCAATGGATTCTCGTTAAGGGATTTAGATTGTACTCATTCTAATTACCAGACTCGAAGAGCCAGCCGATATTGTTATTTATTGTCACCACCTCCCCATGTCAGGATTGGATAATTTATGTGCATGCTGCCTTTCTTAGATGTGGTAGCCGTTTCTCAAGCTTCCTCTTCGGAATCGAACCCTAATTCTTCGTCCGTAACTCCTATAAAATTAAATAGAAGTTTGATATATTTTTAAATACTGGGAGGAGTGCCTTTATTATAATAAAACTCTTCCTCTCCGCCACACAAAATAGAAGAGAACAATTTATAAAGTGCAAACTCCTGATTTATAGAAGTAAGAGGTATCGTAAATTGATTGATAAGGCCTATTGAACCAACCCTTTTCTTTCTTTTTTTTTTTTTTTTGGTACAGACGGGTGATCACACCATTCTAGGGTGAGTCAAACCCGATATATCCGAATATAAAATTTATGACAAGATAAGGGGACAAGGGTCGCCCTACTTCTAACTCCAGAAACCTGAATGATAGGCCACCCTAGCGGCAATCCAATCGGCCGCTGAGTTGGCCTCCCTGTAGATATGGCGAATCTGGATGCTGAAAGCATCCAGAAGGAGATATCGGATGTCGCTAATCAAAGGGATAGTCGGCAGGTGGACATTGAACTCCTGACGGATCCAACTAATAACCGTAGCTGAGTCGCCCTCAATAATAAGCCTCTGACCGCCCAAGCTCCGAAGGGCATGAGAGATATCGGCCCAAGCTGTATATAATTCAGCAAGGGGAACAGAAGCATCGAGAAGCCCAAATCCACCAGCCGCAAGTAGTGAACCCTTCGACCCTCGAATCACAAAGCAGATCCCGCACATCTACCACGAACACTCCCATCAAAGTTGATTTTGATAAAATCTGGAGGTGGGGGCTCTCAAGAAATGAAGACCGTACGTCGGTTCGCTGCTAAAGCAGCATGGGAGTCCCAGAGGCCAGGGCTATCAACATCAATAGACCTCTGATGCAGAGTGTACTTAGTAGATAAGGAGACAGCAATCCTGACAACCCGAAACGTAGGAGTGAGCATGTCCGAGAATACGAAATGGTTCCGGGATAACCAAATCTGGTGAGCAACATAAGCCAACCTCGGACCCAACTGATGGTTCCCTCTTCTCGTGTCCTGTCTGATCTGTCGGAGGAAAGATATACGATGGGAGTCCCGATCGTGCAGCCAAGGGCACGCACCAACCGTTTGCCAAATCTGTCTAGCTCTGGGGCATAAGAAGATAGTATGATCCACAGTTTCCTCCTCCAGACTACACACCGGGCAGATAGGCATGATCTTCATCCCTCTCCCAGAGAGCAAAGAACAGGTAGGAAGAACATTCCAAACAAGCTTCCATATGAACAGGCGAACTCTAGGGTGAATGGAAAGATGCCAAATCCATGCTAAGTCCATAACATGCAAGGGCAGAGGCCTATAGATATGCAAGAGGTCCCTGATAGAAACCCGAGTCATGCAGGATCTCCGCCATACCCTAATATCGGTAGTGTGACTCAGAATGAGAGGAATAAAAGTAATACAGCGATAAAGCTCTCCACTGAATAGGTTAGCCACCAACGAAAAGTCCCAATCAATATGATCATAGGAAAGGAGATCACAAACTCTCATACCATTAGGGATATCTGTGGTCACGAAGGTTGGTCACCGCAACAGGGGGAGATCTGCAATCCAAGTGTCCTGAAGGACATCGACAGTAGTACCATCACCAATCATCCAAGAGGTGCAGTCCAAAACATCTGAAGCATACCGACATACCTCTTTCCAAAAGAAGGAGTGCCCACAAGAGGACTGACAGGTAATGGACTGGTCCCAATCTTCATATTTGCCATGCATAAAGGAGCTCCACAAACAGCGCAGATTAGCAAGAACCGCGAGGCATGCCTAGCTATCAAAGCCTCTCTCCTGGCTATGAGAGATTGGATTCCAAGACCACCATCAGCAATCGGCATACAGATGATATCCTAGGCCAGAAGATGGACCCCATGACCATTCTGCCCCGAGGCCCAGAGGAAGTCCCAAAAGTATCGCTCAATCTTCCTCAGGCAAGACACTGGGATGGCTGCATTAGATAACAGATAGAGAGGAAGAGAAGATAGCACTGAACGTAAGAGAGTGAGCCGAGCCATCATCGATAACCCGATGACCAGCCACCCATCCAATTGTTCGCGAACCCTCCTCTCCAGAGCAGTGAAATCAAAACAACGAGGCCTTCTTCCCGTAATTGGGATCCCAAGGTAGGATAGCCGATCAGCCTGAGAAGTAATGCCCATTATGTGCAAGATGGATCCTCTAACAGCTGCAGATATCTTTGGACTAAAGCAGATCAGAGATTTACTTAAATTAATTTTCTGACCAGAAGCCCAACAATAAGTCTGCATAATGGATGCAAATATGGAAGCATTATGAATAGAAGCCTTCCCTAAAAGAATACAGTCATCAGCGAACAGAAGGTGGGAGAGGGTCGGTCCACTGGGACTCGCAGAATAGGGAACAAGAGACAGATCCATCTGAGCCTGAATGAGAGCCCTGGACAGAGCATCAGCAGAAAGAATAAAGAGAAAAAGGGATAGAGGACAACCCTGCCTCAATCCAACCTCAGAGTGAAAATAATCCGTCTGACCTCCATTAATGATGAGTGAGAAAGATGGCCGATGAACACACGCCATAATCCAGTCAACAAAACAACCATCAAACCCAAACTCAGCAAGAGTATATCTCAGAAAATCCCAGCTCATTCTGTCATAAGCTCTCTCCATGTCAAGCTTAACAATCATAAGACTCTGACGCAAAGAAGCTCGTTGAAGGTCATGCATGAATTCTTAGGCTAAAAGGGCGTTGTCAGTAATACTTCATCCCCTAATAAACGCACCCTGCTCAGGGGATATGAGATGAGGGATTACTGGAGATAGACGGAACACCAAAAGGTGAGCACACACCTTGTATAAGGTAGTGCACAGACTGATAGGCCGATAATGCTGAGGGGAGAAGGCATCAGGGCGTTTGGGCACCAAGATAATAAGGGTCTGATTCCAATCAAAGGGAATAGAGTGAGAATAAAACACAAGCTGAATGGCCCACTACAAGAAAAAACTGAAATAGCGACGCAAATTTAACGACGCAATTATGCGTCGCTAAATTACGACCACTTTGCGACGTCTCTGTGACAACAAAATATTGCAACGGTCTTAGCGACGCATTAGCGACTCAATTAACCAGAAAATAAAAAAAAATAATTTTTTATTTAGTGACGCAAATAATGCATCACAATATTTTTAAATTAATTTTTTATAAAATATAAATATCGGAAACAAATATTGCAACACAACACAGTGCGTCGCAATATTTTTAAAAGAATTAAATATGTTAAATAGCGACGCATTAGCGACGCAATAAACCAACAAATTAGAAAATTTATTTTTAATTTAGCGATGCACCAATTGCGTCATAAATAATTGAAATAAAATTAAATTTTATAAAATATAAATATTAGAAAAAATATTGCGATGCAAATCAGTGCATCGCAATATTTTTAAAAAAATTAAATATATTAAATAGCGATGCATTAGTGACGCAATAAACCAAAAATTTAAAAAATTATTTTTAATTTAGCGATGCACCAATTATGTCGCAAATAATTTAAATAAAATTAAATTTTATAAAGTATAAATATTAGAAAAAAATATTGCGACGCAACTCAGTGCGTCGCAACGTTTTAAAAAAATTAAATATATTAAATAGCGACGCATTAGCGATGCAATAAACCAGAAAATTAGAAAATTTATTTTTTAATTTAGCAACGCAATAACTGCATCGCAATTATTTTAAATAAAATTAATTTTTATAAGTATAAATATGAGAAAAAATTATTGCGACATAACACAGTGCGTTGCAATGTTTTTAAAAATTAATTATGTTAAATAGCGACGCATTAGCGATGCAATAAACCAAAAAATTAATTAGAAAAATTATGTTTTAATTTAGCGACGCACTTGTTGCATCGTAATTATTATAAATAAAATTAATTTTTATATAATATATTATCATATTAAAAAATTACGATGCAACCCTTTGCGTCGCAATGTTTTTAAAAAAATTAATTATGTTAAATAGCGATCGATCCAAAATCAATCGTGACCGATCGTAATAAGGGATTGGATCGATCGCAACCGTCGGATCGTCGCCGATCGAACCGATCACCACGGTTCGAGATCGGTTATGGCCGATCGGGATCAGGGCTTGGATCGATCGCACCGTCGGATCGTCAGCGATCTCGGACCGATCGCATCGGTCTGGGATCGGTCATGGCCGATCGGGATGAGGGCTTGGATTGATCACAACCGTCGGATCGTCGCCGATCGGACCGATCGCCACGGTCCGAGATCGATCGTGGCCGATTGGGATCACGGCTTGGATCGATCGCAACCATCGAATTGTCGCCTATCGGATTGATCGCGACGGTCCGAGATCGTTGATCGCCGATCGGGATCGATCAGGGCTTCGATCGATGGCAACCGTCAGATCGACGCCGATCGGTGCGATCGCCACGGTCTGAGATCGGTCATGGACGATCGGGATCAGGGCTTGGATCGATCACAACCGTCGGATCATCGCCGATCGGACTGATTGCCACGTTTCGAGATCAGTCATGGCCGATCGGGATCAGGGCTTGGATCGATCGCAATCGTCGGATCATCGACGATCGGATTGATCACCGTGGTCAGAGATAGGTCATCGCCGACCGAGATTGATCATGGCTTGGATCGATCGCAACCGTCCCATACTCGCCGACTGGGATCGATCATGGCTTGGATCGATCGCAACCGTCGGATCATCGCCGATCCGATCGATCACCACGGTCCGAGATAGTCATCGCCGACCGGGATCGATCATGGCTTGGATCGATCGCAACCGTCGGATCATCGCCGAACGGGATCGATCATGGCTTGGATCGATCGCAACCGTCGGATTATCGCCGATCGGGATCGATCATGGCTTGGATCGATCGCAACCATCGGATCATCACCGATACGATCGATCGCCACGGTCCGAGATAGGTCGTCGCCGACCGGGATCGATCATGGCTTGGATTGATCGCAACCATCGAATCATCGCTGATCGGGATTGATCGTGGCTTGGATCGATCGCAATCGTCGGATCGTCGCCGAATGGGATCGATCATGGCTTGGATCGATCGCAACCGTCGGATTATCGCCGACCGGGATCGATCATGGCTTGGATCGATCGCAACCGTCGGATCGTCACCGATCCGATCGATCGCGACGGTCCAAGATAGGTCAACGCCGACCAGATCGATCATGGCTTGAATCGATCGCAACCGTCGGATCATCGCCGATCTGATCGATCGCCACGGTCCGGGATAGTCATCGCCGATCGGGATCGATCATAGCTTGGATTGATCGCAACCGTCGGATCATTGCCAACCGGGATCGATCATGGCTTGGATCGATCGCAACCGTCGGATCGTTGCCGACCGGGATCGATCATGGCTTGGATCGATCGCAACTGTCGGATCGTCACCGATTCGATCGATCGCGACGGTCCGAGATAGGTCGATGCCGAACGGGATCGATCATGGCTTGGATAGATCGCAACCGTCGGATCGTCGCCGATCCGATCGATCGCCACGGTCCGAGATAGGTCATCGCCGACCTTTATCGATCATGGCTTGGATAGATCACAACCGTCAGATCATCGCCGACCAGGATCGATCATGGCTTGGATCGATTGTAACCGTCGGATCATCGCCGAACAGGATCGATCATGGCTTGGATCGATCGCAACCATCGGATCATCGCCGACCGGGATCGATCATGGCTTGGATCGATCGCAACCGTCGGATCGTCACCGATCCGATCGATCATGACGATCCGAGATAGGTCGTCGTAGACCGGGATCGATCGCAACCGTCGGATTTATAATTACTCAAAAAAAAGTTATGAAAAGTTTAAAAAATATTAAACAATTATTGCGACGCTGTAGCGATGCATTTTAGAAGAAAAAAATAAATATTGCGACGCAATGTATGCGTCGCAAATATTTTTAGTAAATATAATTTTTATCAGCATTAATAAATAAAAGAAATATATATTACGACGCATAATTTGCATCGCAATATTTTTTAAATAAATATATCTAATTAAAAATATTAAAAAAATTATTACGACATAAAACAGCGTCGCAATTATTATCATAAATTATAAATATATTATTTATAAATATTTAAAAAATTTTTGTGACGCCGTAGCGATGCATTTTAGGAAAAAAATAAACAAATATTGCGACGCAATGTATGCGTCGCAATTATTTTTAGTAAATATAAATTTTTTTTAGTATTAATAAATAAAAGAAATATAATATTGCGACGCATAAGTTGCATCGCAATGTTTTTTAAATAAATATATGTAATTAAAAAGTTTATAAAATATATTGCGATGCAATTTTGTGTCACAATTATTAACATTAATTATAAATATTATCATTATAAATATTAAAAAATTATTGCGATGCCGTAGCGATGCATTTTAGGAAAAAATAAATAAATATTGCGACGAAATATATGCGTCGCAATTATTTTAAGTAAATATAATTTTTATCGATATTAATAAATAAAAAAATATAATATTATGATGCATATTTGCGTTGCAATGTTTTTAAATAAATATATCAAATTAAAAATATTAAAAAAATATTACGACATAATTTTGTGTCGCAATTATTATCATAAATTATAATATTATCATTTATAAATATTTAAAATTATTGCGACGCACTATTTACATCGTAATTATTGTAATAAGTTATTATTTTAATCAATTAAAAATATTAAAAAAATATTGCGACGTCTTAGCAATGCAATTCCTAGAAAATAAAAATAATTTTCCTGCCGGACATTGGCGCCAAGTTAGCGACGTAATTATTTGCATCGCTATTTTTTCAAAAAATTAAAATAAAGCCAAATTAACGATGGATTAGCAATGTATTAATGCGTCGCTAAAACATAATTAATTTAAAAAAAAAATATTGCGACCAATTAGCGACGCAATTTATTGCGTCGCTAATTGCTTATATATACGCCGGCCTTCTCTTCTTCTTTCCCATCTTGACCTAGCCGTCGCCTCCCAAAAAAATTCCGGCTCCCACCTCGCTGCTCCGGCTCCCCCCCTCTGGTGCTCCGGCTCCCCGGCGTTATCCTCCAACTCCGGCGTCTTCTCTCGACCAAGGTAAGCCCCCACACTCTCTAACAAAAAAATTTTTTGGTAATAATTTCCCTCCGGCACGGCCAAGACCATGGCCATCTTCTCCGGCCACGGCCTGCCGTGGCCGGCAGTGGCCTGGCCACGGTGGCCAGTCCACTGTAAAATAAAAAAAAACATTTGGTAACAAGGGGGGGGGGGGAACCCCCCGCCCCCCGCCCCCCTTTTTTCTTCTCCGGCCATGGCCGCTGCCGTGGCCGGCAGTGGCCTGGCCACGGTGGCCAGGCCACTGTCACAAAAAAATTTTTTTACAGGGGGGTGGGAAACCTTCCCCACCCCCATTTTTCTTCTCCATAGCAGTGGCCGTGGCCGGACAAGGCATCCACGGCCGCTGCCGTGGCCGTCTTCTCCGGCCACAGCCGCTGCTGTGGCCGGCAGTGGCCTGGCCACGTGGCCAGGCCACTCAAAAAAAAAAAAACATTTCGTAACAGGGGGGGAAACCCCCCCCCCCCCCCTTTTTTTCTTCTCCGGCCACGGCCGTGGCCGCGGCCGGACAAGGCGGTCACGGCCGCTGTGGCCGTCTCCGGCCCGGCCACTGCCGTGGCGGCAGTGGCCTGGCCACGGTGGCCAGGCCATTGTCACAAAAAAAAAACATTTCGTAACAGGGGGGGAACCCCCCGCCCCCCCCCCCTCTTTTTTTCTTCTCCAGCCACGGCCGGACAAGGCGGCCACGGCCGCTGCCGTGGCCGTCTTCTCCGGCCACGGCCACTGTCACAAAAAAAAAACATTTCGTAACAGGGGGGGGGAAACCCCCCGCCCCCCCCCCCTTTTTTTCTTCTCCGGCCCGGCCGTGGCTGCGGCCGGACAAGGCCACGGCCGCAGCTGTGGCCGTCTTCTCCGGCACGGCCGCTGCCGTGGCCGGCAGTGGCCTGGCCACGGTGGCCAGCCACTGTCACAAAAAAAAAACATTTCGTAACAGGGGGGGGGGGAAAACCCCCCCGCCCCCCCCCCCCCCCCCCCCTTTTTTCTTCTCCGGCCACGGCTGTGGCCGTGGCCGAACAAGGCGGCCATGGCCACTGCCGTGGCCGTCTTCTCAGGCCACGGCCGCTGCCGTGGCCGGCAGTGGCCTGGCCACGGTGGCTAGGCCACTGTCAAAAAAAAAAAAAATTGTAACAGGGGGGGTGGGGAAACCCCCTCCCCCCATTTTGTCTTCTCCGGCCACGGCCGTGGCCACGGCCACGGTGGCCAGGCCACTGTCAAAAAAAAAAAAAATTTTTAACAGGGGGGGGGGGGGAACCCCCCCCCCATTTTGTCTTCTCCGGCCACAGTGGCCTAGCCACCCTGTCAATTAAAAAAAAAAACAATTCTCCGGCCACGGGTGGCCAAAAAAAAAAATAGTTAGGGGGGCCATGGAGCTCTTTGGATAGACTGATTGTTATGTCTTGATTATGCAATAATATTTGTAATGCTAGATAGAAAGTCTTGTTGTATTATTATTTAATTTGCATAATGTTTATGCAATAATTAATTTAAGCAGAATGTTTATGCAATAATATTTGTGCATTGTACTTATTTACAATTGTTATGTCTTGATTATTTATATTCTGCTGCAAACTGAATGATGCATTAAATTATGTAATGCTAAATAAAAAGTCTTGTTGTAATATTATTTAATTTCCAGCAACAAATTAGTAGTTTCAATGATTTACATTTTAGTCTTCACAAACATTTGTATTCGACACAATAATCTTAAAAAGTTAGTGATTACATGTATAATTCACAAGAAGTTAAGAATAACAAGCATAAGTTCGATTGTCTTCGGACTTCCATACTATTAATCACAGCACTATAACCTTTAGACCCGTTTGAGAATTTGTAAGCCTTAGTCTTGCAAATTCTCAAATTGTCCTGGTGGACAGTTTGGAATATTTCTTGCGATATGTTAGTCTGCTATTAATCATCGTTGGGTGAGATTTCGGTTTGTATTTGCTCATACGTTCTCCTAGTGTGGCTTATATACCACACATTTAGGAGAACATATGGGGAAATGCTGCCGAAATTTCAATGTAACCGATCGATGATAATTAATAGCAGAATAACATATCACAAAAAATATTCTTGAATGGGATAGGGCCTTACCTTATAGACATGGAGTGAAGGTAGAATTAATTTAAGACACTTGAATGCTTGTGAAGTCTCATGATTAAACGACCGCCTTGCGGCCCGACCCAAACTCAAGCCCTCCCATTAGCCATGAACCTGTGCATCGGTCCTTGCTAGCACGCCAAGGATCGTAGCCGTGGCTCGCCCTTGCATGGTAGGGACCTTAGTTGCCTAAAAAAAATTGGTTTACTTATAAATGATTTAAATGGTTGTTATTAACCTTAGTTTGTGACCAAGAAATAATTTAGTTATATATTTAGTAATACTAATATAGTTTTATTTTGTGGTTTCATTTAATGATTTACCAGACTTTGTATAAGTCGGTCAAAAATGAGCGGGGCTCGCTCGTGGATGTATGCAAGGATAAAAGATGGCTTGCTTAATCCAGATTTTCTGAATGGATTGGAAGAATTTATCGCATTTGCATGTAGCCAACCTGACTGGATGGATGGCCCTAGGATTAGGTGCCCATGCAACTTCCACAGGTGTCAGAATAAAGCCTACAGAGATGTGGAAACTGTTAAGGTGCATTTGTGTAAGAAGGGGTTTGTTCCTGATTACTATGTTTGGTACTGTCATGGTGAACCAGAGGATATTCCAGCAGCTGTTATAGGCCAACAAGAGTCAATTCCCGTAGATGAACCATTTGTGAATTTAAACACATATGAACAAATGGTGATGAATGCATCGGGTAATGAATTCAATCAGAATACATTTATGGAAGAACCAAATCCAGATGCACAGCAATTTTATGATATGTTTGCGTGCTGCAAATCAAGAATTGTATCCTGGTTGTGAGGGTCATTCCCAGTTGTCTACAGCTGCTCGAATGTTGAATATTAAGGCAGAACATCGATTATCAGAAAAGGNGTCATTCCCAGTTGTCTACGGCTGCTCGGTTGTTGAATATTAAGGCAGAACATCGATTATCAGAAAAGGCGTTCAATTCTGTAGCTGGGTTAATCAAAGAAATTTTGCCAAATGATAATGTTGCAGCAGACAGTTTTTACTCAACAAGAAGTTGTTGCGTGGGCTTGGGCTCCCAGTTAATAAGATCGATTGTTGCTTGAACAATTGTATGATATATTGGGGTGAAGACTCAGAGCTGAGATGGTGTAAGATTTGTGGGCAATCGAGGTACAAAAACAGCGAAGGGGGAGCCAGTACAAGTAGGAGGAAAAGTGTGCCTTACAAGAGGATGCATTACTTTCCTCTTACCCATGCCTGCAGAGATTATACAGATCTGAGGCTACAGCTGCTGATATGAGATGGCATGCCGAACATGAATCTAAAGAGGATGAAATGCGGCATCCATCAGATTCAAAAGCTTGGAAGCATTTCAATGAAAATCATCCTGATTTCGCTGAAGATATAAGGAATGTGAGATTAGGTCTTTGTACCGATGGCTTCCAACCATTTGGTCAAGCGGGGCAACAGTATTCATGTTGGCCTGTGATACTGACTGTATATAACCTTCCTCCATGGAAGTGCATGAAAGATACTGCAATGTTTTAACAGTTTTGGTTCCAGGACCATCAAATCCAAAGGAAAAGATTGATGTCTTCCTGCAACCGTTGGTGGCCGAATTGAAAATGTTGTGGGAAACAGGAGTCGTAGCCTACGACATTTCTATGAAACAGAATTTCATCATGAGAGCTGCTTTGATGTGGACAATAAGTGACTTCCCGGCATATGCAATGTTGTCTGGTTGGAGCACTGCTGGACGTCTGGCATGCCCTCATTGCATGTATGATTCGGATGCATTTACATTGCAGAAGAGTGGTAAGCAGTCATGGTTTGATAATCATAGGAAGTTCTTGCCCCCAAATCATCCTTACAGGCGTAACTTGATCGCCTTCCGAAGAACAAAGCAGTCACAAAATTCGCCGAACCGGTTAGGTCCGGCACGGATATATTTGATACTATAGAGCATTTGGGGTTGAGGTATGCTTGGGAACCAGATGCAGATAGAATAAATGGCCGTATATGTAAAGAACATAACTGGAAGAAGCGGAGTATATTTTGGGATTTGCCTTATTGGAGCACAAATCTCATCCGGCACAACTTGGATGTTATGCATATCGAGAAAAATTTCTTCGATAACATATTTAACACGGTGCTAAACATCCCGGGAAAAACCAAGATACTGCAAAGTTAAGAGAAGAACTTAATCAGTATTGCAGAAGAGGTGATGTTGGTCCAGATAGCAACCCAAGAGAGGGGGGGGTGAATTGGGTTTTTCAAAAATTTAAACTCTTTTGAAAATAAACCCCAGCGGAAATAAAACTTAGATTCATATAGATTAAAACAGAATATGCACAAATAGAAAATTTAAAGATAATGAGACAATCATGGCAAACACAGAAGATTTTATAGTGGTTCGGTGTACCTACACCTACGTCCACTCCCAAGTATCTCTTAGGTCCACACTATAATCAATCTGATTACAGCAGAATTGTTTTGCAAGCTCACAACTCGAACTTGCTGTTTTTCCCGGGTGCACAATGAACCCAGCTGGTTTTCAAGGCTCACAGCACAAAACCTTACACCACAAGCAACTGCTTGCACAAGGCTAACAGCCTCAATGGAATCAATCCTCCGATTGACCCAGCAAACAATAATCGTTTTTACAAAACAAAAGCTCCTCCAATGAGCAAATATACAATGATAGAATACGAAATAAAGAGATAGGAATCAAAGCCTGATTTGCAGATCTTGATGGCTTGCTTCTTCTCTTCTCTTGTATGGATCTTCCTTTAAAATGCTCTTGAAGCTCCGAAGATCAGAAAACTAGGGCTTCCTTCTTTTCTTGAGATTTCTTCAAAGTGAAGCTATGAAGGCTTGGAATCTTTCTCTTTTCTTTTGGGGAATCAGTATGATCTTTCCTCTCGAATCTTCCCTCTTTTCTTTTCTGATGGATTTCAAAGATTTGTCTCTATTCTTTTCTTTTTGCCTATCTTCTTTTCGGATGCAGCAAACCTTCTTATAGATTAGTATAATCCATAAATAGTTTAAAACTATCCGTTAGAAACAAGTGTAAGAAGGATTAGATCCATAAATAGCAATAGCCGTTGGAATTAAAAAGATAAAAGTAAAGTTTAGAGTCGTTCTGACAGTTCTGAAGTTGTGTCTGATATTCTGGAGTCGGCTCTAACTTTTCTAGAGTCGGCTCTAAATCGAAAATCCCCAAATTGCTTGAACTGGAGTCGTCTCTGGCTTTTCTGAGGTCGACACAAAAAACTTCTGGAGTCGACTCTAACAGTCCCGGAATCGACTCTAAGTCATGGCCAGAAAAATCATCGTTCTGTCTTTTATATTGAAGTCGGCTCTAACAGTCCGGGAGTCGACTCTAAGTCCGTGCCATTTTCCGGAGTCGACTCTACGATTCCATGTGTCGACTCTAATGTTTGAAATCTTACCTTGACATTAGATTCGAACTAGAACTTGATTTGTCTTATAATTTTGATTAATAAATCATATCATAAACTGAAAAACTTAATCAAAATCATTAGTAACTTCAAATATTATACTCAAATAGTTTGTTAATCATCAAAATCAATAATTGGGTCAACAATCTCCCCCTTTTTGATGATGACAAAAACTTTGAGTATATGCATTAAAAATTCGGTTGAATTAAGAATTAGACATTGTTAAAGCTTTAAAAACTTCCTAATAGAGAATTTGATGCCAATTTTCAAAATGAATCAAAAAGATACTTGAGTTCTATCAATCAAGATAATTTAACTTTACATAGGAAATTATTAAGCTCCCCCTACATTGAATAACTCCCCTTATGCAAATAAACTGAAATCGATTGATACAAATTGATTAGAATTTATAAATCTCAAATTTCTCTTCCCCTTTTTTTAGATATGCCAATTGATTGAAATCTTATATTCCTTTAATCTTATATTCTTCCATTCTTATTTCTTTTATGCATATACAATTTTCTTCTCCCCCTTTTTTGTTATCAGCAATATTAATAAGGTGAATTTAAAAGCATTAAAGAAGGTTATCAGAGCGGGGTCATTGGTTCATTCAATCATAGAGATGGTAATTGGTTCTCATAGACAAATTTGCAATAAAAGGATAATTATATTTCAATGCAAGATTCATTACATGTGTCAATTCAAGTACATTCTCAGAAAAGTAACATATTCAAGTGTATCCACAGTAAACCAAAATTCCTAGATACAAGCTATCAAAGTAAAGAAAGCTAGAAATCCTAAGATACAAACTAGGATAAGACAGGATATCAAAATCAAACATGCTTGTAAACAATTTTCTTCAAATGTCCAATCATTTCCATAATTTCATCTTTTTGGTCTTTCTTAAATTTTTCAAGACAAGCTTCAACTTGAGCGACAGCAATATCAAGATCTTTCTCTAACTGACCAGTAGCATCTAAATAGACTCTTGATCCGTCTGCTATCCCTTCTAGTCTTTCAAAAATCTTTTGAAGCTCAGATGACATGGCATTCACTAATTTATCCAAAGTAGAAACTATCATGTCAAGCTTAGCAGATATCAATTTCATTTCACTTCTCATATCCGAATCATGCTCAGTCAGTAGGGCTCTGAGCTGATCAAGCTGTTCCTCTGAAAATCTTCCAGATACCAAGGCTGACTGATGTGGAGGTGAAGGATGAGTGCTCGGTCCAGCCTCTGAAGGTCCAGCAGTAGATGGTCCAGGAATATCCTCTGCTCTGGCCTCCTCAGCTCTAACTTCCTCTGCTCTGGTCTCTTGTCCTCTTTTTCTCCAAACATTATTCTCTTTTCTGAAGCCCATACGGTGAATTATAGAGATACTGTAGTAATCAGTGTGCCTTAACTTCCTTAGTGGCTCATTATCCATTATTAGCACACCTTGGCTTCTAAACACTAAGTCAGAATCATACCGTATGGTAGTATTGATCTCTTCTTGGTTGCTGCTTCTACCATGTAGCCAATCATCATACCAGCCAAATTAACAGGCCTTCCGGTAATGATACAGTCCATCAACAGGATATCTCGTTCCGAAACATATTCAAACCTTCCAATTTTAGGAAACAAGATTCTTCCACAAATATTGTGAAGTAATCTGAGTTCCAAATTTAGTTGATTAGCCATGACTTCTTCAAACTCAGATACTTCTCTCCCTAACATCCTAGATAGGGCACCTCCTCTATCATCATGTTGATACTCAACTAGTCCAATAGTAGGCATCTCCAATAAATTTCCAAGAATCTTGGCTGTGATTATTACTTTGGTTCCTCTTACAAAACTCACTAATCCTCCTCTCCTCTACATAAATCATTGTAAAATTCTCTCACAAGGGCAGGGTATGTAGGAACATCTAAAGAGCAAACTTTCTTCCATCCCATTTCCTTCAATTATCGACCAATTGCAAAGCCCTCCGAAGCAAATAAATCAAAATCTACTTTCCTTCCAGTTGTAATGGCCTTACTCGCTAATTGATCTACCCGTGGAGAAGATGGTGAAGATGGAGAAGCATCTTGGGTGGCGGATGATGAAGACGGTGAGGGTTGCCTACGAATCATCCTTTTTTCTTGTGGGAATGGCCAAACTTCCAACAAATGCACGCTTCTTAGGAGCCATTGGATTCAATTGGAATGAGTTATTGAGAGATTTGAGGGTTTGGAGGAGTTGGAATCGGTTTGGAATGGTTTTAAAAAGGGTTTAGGAGACGATAGGATCGTTTGGGTGTCGACTCCGCCTTTTTATTTTGACCTAGTTCCACTTAGAGTCGACTCCCATAAAGCGAAGTATCGGCTCTAGACTAGAAAATCTGTCAGCGCCCGAATTAGAGTCGGCACTACAGAAGCCGGAGTCGGCTCTAATTGCCCAGACAGAACATCAAAATATGAAGGTGTCGACTCCACAAACTGCAGGTGTCGACTCCACAATAGTTTTAGTGAAAAATTTAAATTTCAAGGATCTGAAACTAATCAAATTAATCAATAAATTCTAGATAAATGTTCCTTATCAATTGGGGAAACAATGAATCAAATTTCTAGATAAATTTCCTTATTGGACATAGAGGATTTTCAAGAAATTAATGAAGTCTAGATAGTTGTTGTCCTTAAGAGTTTCAGAAAATCATTCTAAAGGATCACAAACTCCTAATTCTCCTCTAAGATAACAAAATCTTTCCTCATTCAAAGGTTTGGTAAAAATATCAGCTAATTGATCATTAGTATTAACATAATCAAGATAAATATCATTATTAGCTACATGTTCTCTAATAAAGTGATGTCTAATTTCAATGTGTTTAGTTCTTGAATGTTGAATTGGATTCTTAGTTAGATTGATGGCACTAGTGTTATCACATCTAATAGGAATTTTATCAAGTGTGATACCATAATCTTCAAATTGTCGCTTAATCCAAAGATTTGAGCACAGCAACTTACAGCTGCAACATACTCTGCCTCATCAGTGGATAATGCAACCGAATTTTGCTTCTTGCTAAACTAAGAGATTAAGTTACTTCCTAAAAGTTGCATGCTCCACTTGTACTTTTTCTATCTAATTTACAACCAGCATAGTCAGAATCAGAATAAGCAATCAATTTTAAGGTTGAGTATCTAGAATACCATAATCCTACATTTTTAGTTCCATTTAAGTATCTAAAGATTCTTTTAACAGCAAATAAATGTGATTCTTTAGGATTAGATTGATATCTTGCACATAGACAAATAGAAAACATAATATCTGGCCTACTTGCAGTTAGGTAAAGAAGTGATCCGATCATACCTCGATAATGCTTCTGATCTACTTTCTTTCCTTCTTCATCTTTGTCGAGCTTGCATGAGGGACTCATTGGCGTACCAAGAGGTTTAGCAGATTCCATACCAAACTTCTTGAGTATTTCCTTGTGTACTTTGTTTGGTTGATGAAAATCCTCGCTTTCTCTTGTTTGATTTGAAGTCCAAAGAATAAGTTTAGTTCTCCCATCATGCTCATCTCATATTCTCCTTGCATTAACTTAGCAAATTCTTGACAAAGGAGATTATAAGTAGCACCAAATATAATGTCATCAACATAAATTTGAACAATTAATAAATCCTTTCTTTTCTTTTTAAAAACAAAGTTTTATCAACGTTTCCTCTTAAAAAATCATTTTCAATTAAAAATTTACTTAATCTATCATACCAAGCTCTAGGTGCTTGCTTTAAACCATAAAGTGCTTTGTGTAGTTTGAAGACGTGGTTTGGAAATTCATGATCTGCAAAACCAGGAGGTTGTTCAACATAAACTTCCTCATTTATAAAACCATTTAAAAATGCACTTTTAACATCCATTTGAAATATTGAAATTCATATGACAGCAAATGCAAGTAGTAGCCTATGGCTTCTAATCTAGCAACAGTACAAAGGTTTCATCAAAATCTATACCTTCTTTCTGATTATATCCTTTTGCAACTAATCTAGCCTTATTTCTAATTACCAAGCCATTTTCATCCAATTTATTTCTAAAAACCCATTTAGATCCTATTATAGGGTGGTTTTTAGGTCTGTCTACTAGAGTCCAAACTTGGTTCCTAGTGAATTGGTTTTAACTCTTCCTGCATTGCTAACATCCAATAACTATCTTTCTCAGCTTTCTCTATAGTTTTAGGTTCTATATGAGATACAAATGCAAGATGATTATTGATATTTCTCATTGACGATCTAGTCCTTATACCTTGAGATGGATCACATATGATTAGGTCTTTAGGATGACCATAAGCATATCTCCAATCTCTAGGTAGATCTTTATCATTATGAGCAGTATCAATACCATCATCCTTAGGTGAGTCATCATCCTTAGCTTTAGGTTCTTGATCTGAAGATACATTTAATTTTTCAATACCTTTTCAATCAAAGATGTATCTTCCTCATCATCAATTTTATCTTAACTTGATGCTAAAGACTCATCAAACACTATATGAATGGATTCTTCTACAACTAAGCTTCTCTTGTTAAATACTCTATATGCCTTGCTAGATGTAGAATATCCTAGGAAAATATTATTGCCCATATGTAGTAACCCAAGAGGGGGGTGAATTGGGTTATTAAAAAATTTAATAACTATGCAAATATATGTGCTTTCAACCCTAATTTTGATTTGCAGCGGTGAAGTGGAGTGCACAGAATAATATCAACAGAAAAGCAAGCAATCACAAACACACAGAAGTTTATAGTGGTTCGGTGCCAAACTCAGCACCTGCATCCACTCCCAAAACCTTTGGGAATTCCACTAATCATATCACAACGATTACAACCTCTAGCCAAACCAGGCTAGCCCTCTTGTTTAGACGGCACAAGGCAGCCAAAAACCCCTAGCCAAACCAGGCTAGTCCTCTTGTTTCATGGCACAAGGAAGCCAAAAACCCCTAGCCAAACCAGGCTAGTCCTCTTATTTCACGGCACAAGGAAGCCAAAAATAAACCAGGGTTCACTAACCCTTTTACAAGATAATCAGAGTATGTAAAGGAGAAGCTCCTACAAAGAGCAAATATTCAGAATATACTTTACAACTTTTGAAACAATAAACTCAGCAATAAATAAACTAGGTTGAAGCAGCTGAAGTCTTGAATGCTTGAAAAGCTTCAATGATTCGGACGACCTTTCAGAGCAAGGAATGAACTTGAATGCACAGCAACCACTCAACAAATATTCAATGAAGGCTCTTTTCTTGGATTTTTCTCTCTTTAAATTTCTTTTTCAAAAATCGTCAAGGTGTGCTTCTAATCCCAGCTATTTATAACCATCTAACAAGAAATATCCATTAGATACATAAGAAATAAATGAAAATAATAACGAAGAAAATATAACCGTTAAACATGTTTCCCTTAAGCATTGAATGCAGATCTCCATTTGAGGAAGGATGAGCACTGTAAAAATTCAAAAATCAAAAGTTAAATATAGCTTGAAATAGCAATAGAGAGAGAGTAAGAGAAGAAAGAGCTCTCATAAAAGCTTAGGCGGCGGTGGATTGAAAAAGAAGCTCCAGGTAGCTGAGGATATGAATGCCATCGTCCAAGAGTAAAGCAACAAACCCCAGCTAGCTAATCAGTTAGCTAACCAGAGAGACCAAAGACAAATAAGACGTCCACAGGTAACTCTTCAATCAGCTAGAGGGTTGCTAGTTAGCTCTCCAGCTAACTCACAACAAAAAGCAACGTCCAGCAGGGTAAAAAGCTGAATACTTAGTTAACTAGGCAGCTAACTAAGCAACGGTCAGTTAGCTCTTTAGTTAACTATCAGGAAAAAGCAACGGCAGAGGAAAAGTTTCATGCATCCATAGTTAGCTCTCCAGCTAACTGAAATTTGAATCCCTCTCGGCTGCAGAGAAAAATAAAACAGTTAGTTAGCTGAATAGTTAACTGAATGAAACGTCAGCTAGCTAAAAGGTTTCTCAGCTAGCTCCATAGATAGCTAAACAGTTAACTAAGCAAACGCCAGCTAGCTAAAAGGAGTTGCAGTTAGCTAACAAGACATCCAGCCAGCTAGCTAAAATTTGAGGGAGTTCGGCCAAAGCACTGTGACGAGCGAATTAGTTAGCTGAAGGAATTCCAGCTAGCTAACAAGCTAGCTCACCAGTTAACTAAAAGAAGAGGACGTTCGGCCAAAGCACCTGAGACAAATTTCTTAGTTAGCTGAAAGAGCTCCAGCTAGCTAACAAACTAACTCACCAGCTAGCTAAAAAAGGAGGACGTTCGGCCAGGCACCTGAGACAAGTTTCTTAGTTAGCTGAAAGAGCTCCAGCTAGCTAACAAACTAATCACCAGCTAGCTAAAAAGTAGGACGTTCGGTCCAACACTGTGAAACTTTCCCAGCTAGCTGAAAGTCGTGCCAGTTAGCTAAATAGAATAACAAGCTAGCTAACCAGTTAACTCCAAGGCTAATAATCATATTCAAAGCAAATTAAATGAAGTACTTTCTTACCAGTCGATTTTGCATGAAGATACTTACTTGCAAGGCGACCGAACTTCCCTGTATCAATCTTAGAATTGCTTAATTTGTTTTGTAATCATCAAAATCAATCTGGGTCAACAATCTCCCCTTTTTGATGATGACAAAACCTTTAAGCAAATAAGAGCAAGTGTATATATGGAAGTTTAATAAGTAAACAGGAGTAATCAGAAAACATTAATTTCTCCCCTGTCAAAATAAATAAGTGAAATCTTTTTCTTTTCTCCCCTGAATATATGGAGTTACTATTTTACTCCATTTCTTAATGTATGCAAGCAACATTCTTCTTCCCCTTTTTGTCATTAATCAAAAAGAAGTTTGAAGAGTCTTGCAATAACTTTAAGCATAATAGATCAAGGAGATGTTAACATTCATTACATAATTAAAGCAGTCATGCAGATTAGCACAAGATAGTAGATATTACATGTCATTGTTTTAAGTCATAAAGCATAAACATAAACAAGCATAACAAGTTTGTTCAAATACTACAAAACATATAAGTTAAGTACAATCATTTGTCGTCATCAGATGAAGAAATATGCACGGAGGAAACTTTTGTCTTGCTGAAGATTGAGGCTTGACGGAGGACGGCCGTGACGGTGGAGAGAAAAGGTGCGGATGAGAAAACGAAGCATCAGGCGCAGAGGCGGCAGAACAAGTGATGAGAGTCTCCATGAGTTGACTCAGCCTTGAGAGGGTTGCAGTCCAATGATCAACAGCGTTTGCTGCATCCCGGGTCTGGGTCTGGCTCGATCTCATTTGATATTCTACCCACTCAGCCTTAGTCTCAAAGTTTTCAAGCTTTTTTTAAGTAAATTTATCTCCTTCAGGATCCGTTCCATGACAGATTCATTGTGGTGAAAAACTCTCCCATTAAGAATGTTCACATCATGAACAAGCCTTTCAAGAATGAGTTTAAAATCAGACATGTTCTCAAAAAGAAGAAATATGTGGTACAAGAGTCTGATCATTGACGGAAGAAGCACTGTCACCAGAGCTTCGACTAGAAGTGGCAAGGGTCAATTCATTGATAATATGACGGAGTTGATCATCACATAATCTGACAGTTGGAAAAGGAGCAGCAGCAGGGTTGTCATTGCGAAAAGATGATCCAGAAACATTGATTTCAGGTGGATCAGGTAGAAAAGGGTTTTGGTCAGCTGTCATAGCAGCAAGATACGGATTGGGTTGGCTGAAGTCATAAGTGAAAAAGTTTTGAGGGGAACAGGCAGGTTGATTCACAGTAGGCGGTGGCATACTAGATTGTCCTGTTCTAGATCTAACTTTTAACCAAATGCCATCCCTTTTAGCAAAATCCATACGGTGCAGTGAATGAGCATTAAAAACGTCAGAGTGACGTAATGCCACTGCAGTTTCTCCTTTAAGTTTGATATTGAAAAATTCAAATACATATGTGAGAAACATTCCGTAGGGCAAAGCAGCCTTAGATCTGGACAAAGATTCTCTCATAACGGTCATCATTAATTCAGGTAAATCAACAGGGTCTTCTATTAAGATATCATACATTAAGCAAATGTCCCTATCGTTTACCACATTAAATGATCCAGCACGAGGGGCGAGAATCTTAGCAATGATACTATGGAAAAGCCGATTTTCAACAGATAACATATTTGCATCTAATGTTTCAATCTTACTAGCTTCAGTATCATCTATATTAAGGATAGGCCAATCTTATATCCGCGTTCACTAGGGAGAATTTCTAAGAAACCTTCAGATGGAATTTTCAAAGCAGATCCTAATGTTTTACCGTCTAGGTCTATTTTAGTCTTTTTCACAAAGGAAGAAATAGTTCCACTACCAAAGGAAATATTTTCATAAAATTCCTTAATAAGTTCAGGATAAATAGGTCTTTTGGTAGAAAGAAGCTTATCCCAACCTTGTTTAACTAACAGATTACCGATTTTAAAACCTTCTTGATCTAAAAAATTAAAGTCTACTAACCTCCCATGAGTAAAAGATTTTGAAGCAAGTAGGGAGTTGATTTGAGTAGAAGACGTGGAAGACTTCCGGCGAAGATCGGCACAATCGTCATCTCTAGCGATTGCCTTCTTCTTGGGAGCCATCAACTTCTTCTAGATAGATTAATAGGTTGAATGGAAGGAAGGATTAATGGAAGGAATGAAAGAAGGGATTAAAGAGGAAGAGAGGACGCTCGGTGAAGACGCACGGCTGAGGGAGACGATCATGGAATAAAGGATTTTGGTTTGGTAAAAAGTATATATAGGGAGATAGCTTGGTGGTTAGCTGGCCAGGTGACTGTTTGGTTGCCTGGTCAGTAACTGCCATGAATAAAATCAAAATAAGCTTTAAATGTCCGGTTGGTGGATAGATTTAAGAAAGTATAGCAGTTGGTATTCATAAAGATAAAAGACTTAAAGCATACAGCATGCTTAAGCAATTAATTTGACAGGAAGTTCTCTTTAATTGATTTGATTTAACAAATGTCACATCATATCAATTTATTAATTGTTTCATTAAATGGTTGGATCAAACATTCCCAATTCTCTTCTGATTTCATAAAATTTGGTTTCATCAAGTGGCTTAGTGAAAATATCAGCAATTTATTTTTCAGTATTTAAAAATTCAATCACAACATTTCCATTGTTAACATGATCTCTAATGAAATGATGTCTAATTTCAATATGTTTAGTTCTGGAATGTTGAATAGGATTTTTAGTTAAACTAATTGCACTTGTATTATCACATTTTATAGGTATGGCTTTTTGTTTAATACCATAATCTTCTAGTTGTTGCTTAATCCATAAGATTTGAGCACAGCAACTCCCAGCTGCAATATACTCGGCCTCGGCCGTAGATAGTGCTACTGAAGTTTGCTTTTTGCTAAACCATGAAATTAAGTTAACACCTAGAAACTGGCAAGTTCCAGTGGTTGATTTCCTATCTAATTTACATCCAGCAAAGTCTAGAATCAGTGTATCCTGTTAAATCAATGCTAGATTGTTTATCATACCATATACCCAAATTTATTGTTCCATTTAAATATTTAAATATTCTTTTAACAGCAAGCAAGTGTGATTCTTTAGGATTGGCTTGATATCTTGCACACATGCAAACACTAAATAAAATATCTGGCCTACTAGCAGTTAAATATAACAAAGATCCAATCATACCTCTATATAATTTTAAATCAACAGATTTTTCAGAATTATAAGTTTCAAGTCTACATGATGAGCTCATAGGGGTACCGATACTCTTAGATGTCTCCATGCCAAACTTCTTGATCATTTCTTTTGTATATTTGGATTGGCTTATGAAGATCCATCTTTGCTTTGTTTAATTTGTAGTCCGAGGAAGTAGGTCAGCTCACCCATCATACTCATCTCGAACTCTCCCTGCATAAGCTTAGCAAAGTCTTTGCACAAAGATTCATTAGTGGCACCAAATATGATATCATCGACATAGATTTGAATAACTAATATATCTTTATTTTGCCTTTTAATAAATAAAGTTGTATCCACAGTTCCTCGAATAAAATTATTACTAATCAAGAATTTGCTTAATCTTTCATACCATGCTTGGGGTGCTTGTTTCAAACCATACAAAGCTTTGTTTAATTTGAAAACGTGGTTTGGAAAGATTTTTCAAATCCGGGTGGTTGTTCCACAAAAACTTGTTCAGCAATATATCCATTTAAGAAAGCGCTTTTAACATCCATTTGATATAATTTAAAATTCATATAACAAGCATAAGCAAGAAGTAATCTAATAGCTTCTAATCTAGCAACAGGGGCATAAGTTTCATCAAAATCAATTCCCTCTTCTTGATTATAACCTTTAGCTACTAATCTTGCCTTATTTCTAATTATATTACCATGTTCATCTAATTTGTTTCTATAAACCCATTTAGTTCCAATAATTTGATGATCATGAGGTCTTTCAATAAGAGTCCAAACATTATTTCTTTCAAATTGGTTAAGTTCCTCATGCATGGCATTAATCCAATCAACATCATTTTTAGCATCATCATAACATTTAGGTTCAATTTTAGATACAAATGCTAAATTATTACAAGCATTCTAAATGATGATCTAGTTCTCACTCCTTGAGAAGGATCACCAATAATTTGATCTTTAGGGTGACTAAGAACATACCTCCATCCTCTTTCTAATTCATCATTACCTTGTGAGGCTTCAGGTAGGTCAGCGTTCTCTTCTTCACTTACCTCTTGTGTATCATTCTTGTCCTTTAATGTGATGTCCTTGAATTGATCTTCAATGTCATCTGCATCATTTATACCTTTTCCCTTCCTTGATGGAAGATCATTAGATTCATCAAAGATAACATGAATTGATTCTTCAACTATTAAAGTCTTTTTGTTGAATATTCTAAAAGCTCTACTATGTAAAGAATATCGAGAAAAATTCCTTCATCAGACTTAGCATCAAATTTATCAAGGTTTGATTTTCCATTATTTAATACAAAACATCGACATCCAAAAACATGAAAGTAACTTATATTAGGTTTTCTTCCTTTCCAAAGTTCATATGGAGTCTTTTTCAAAACAGGTCTGATTAATGCACGATTTAAAACATAACATGCAGTGTTAATAGCTTCTGCCCAAAAATATTTAGGAAGATTGCTTTCACACAACATGGTACGAGCCATTTCTCTAAAGTTCTATTCTTTCTTTCAACTACTCCATTTTGTTGTGGTGTTCTTGGTGCAGAAAAATTATGTTCAATTCCATTTTCATTACAAAATTCTTCAAAAGATTTATTTTCAAATTCTTTTCCATGATCACTTCGTATTGACAAAACAGAAGAATTCTTTTCGTTTGTAATTCTTTTAAATAATTTTTGAAAAGACGAAAATGCTTCATCTTTACTAGCTAGAAATAAAACCCATGTAAAACGAGAGAAATCATCAATAATAACGAAACCGTATCTTTTACCTCCTAGACTAGTGGTTCTTGTAGGACCGAATAAATCCATATGCAAGAGCTCCAACGGTCTAGTGGTTGAAATAAAATTCTTTGATTTAAAAGAAACTCGGGTTTGTTTTCCAAATTGACAAGCATTGCAAATCTTATCTTTTTCAAAAATAAGTTTTGGCAAACCATGTACTAAATCCTTTTTAATTAATTTAGATAGTAAATCCATGCTTGCATGAGCTAGCCTACGATGCCATAACCAACTATTATCAGTTTTATTATTTGTAGCAACTAGGCAATCGATTTTTGATCATGCAAATCATTTAAATTAACAATGTATACATTACCATGCCTTTGACCAATAAATCTCATGTTTTCATTACAGGATTTTTAACAATGCATAATGATGATTCAAATGTAACATTAAATCCTTTGTCACATAATTGACTAATGCTAAGTAAATTATGTTTCAAACCTTTCACAAGCAAAACATTATCAATAAAAGCATGAGGTGTGATACCTATTTTTCCAATGCCAATTATTTTTCCTTGGCCATTATCACCGAAAGTAACAACACCTCCATCTTTTGCTTCCAAAGTGATGAATTGTGATTCATCACCGGTCATGTGTCTTGAGCACCCGCTGTCCAAGTACCATTGTCTTTTAATTGCTCGGGTTGCAAGACACACCTCATACACAATTATTTTGCCATAAAACAAACATTGGTCAACTTCATTTTTCTCTTCATTT